>MASP02000523.1:0-84483 GCA_001693025.2 Colletotrichum lindemuthianum
TTAATATTAGTATAACTAGAAGAATAATATATAAGATAATTAGAAATATTTATAGTATATTAATATATAGATATTAAAAAGTTACTAAAATATTTAAAAGGATTTAATAATATTATAATAAAAAAGTTATAAAATAAAATAGATTAATATAATTAAGGATTATAAAATTTACTTTAAAAGTAAGTTCAGTTAATATAAACCTTATAGTAAATTATAACTTTTATTAGTATTCTAAAAATTCTAAAACTCAATTTTTTTAGACTTTATTATTAAGTTACTAAAGTTATAAAAACTACTTACTAGAGTATACTATAATAATATTCTTATTATAACTTACTAAATATACTTATTCTTTTCCTTATAAGAAATTAAATATAGTAGAAAACTTTATATATATCTTCCTTAGAATTATTATTAGTCAATATAAACTGCTTTAGGAAATTATATCTAATAGAGATAAACTCTTTATATCTAAATTTTAGAAATTCCTAATTTCATAATTTAGAGTGAAATACTATTTATCTACTACTTTCTACCTATAAACTAATAGTTAGACTAAATATATCAATTAGATTCTCAAAATTTACTTTAGATATTATATTAACTACTAATAAGATAATTAGATTACTTTATTACTAATAGCCTAATTTACTTATAATAATATAGTAGGAGAAAATACTAAAGAATTACTTTTCTATCTTAATTATAAATTTAACTTTACTATATATAGAGAATCTTAATAGAGAGAATAGATAATAAAAATAATAATACATATTTTAAAGTTTTATACTCTCTAGGATAAACTTCTGAAAGAACTAAATTTATTAGGTAATATATATATAAATATACTAATATCTTAAAGATTAGAAAATTAATGTTTAAGGAGGAAGATAGTATCTACCTTACTAGATAAAATATTAAGATTAAATAACTAAATAATAAATTAGATTTTAAGAAATTTAGACTATTTAAAATTATCTATAAAATCTTAAATATTAACTATAAACTATTACTACTAGATATTATAAAATATTATTTAGTTTTTTATATTTTACTTTTTAAATTTATATTAAAAAGATCTTATATAAATAATTATATTAAAGCTAATCTAGAATAAGAATATAAAATAGAATAAATTATTAATTATATTAATTAATAAGATAATATAGAAAAATAATATTTTATTGAATAGAAAGAATATAACTATATAGAAAATATATAGGAATTAGTATCTAACGTTAGATATCTTAAAGAACTTTAAGAATACTGAGAATAATAAATATATAAGTAAACTGTAATACTTATAATTTATGTTGATAGACTAGTTTATATTAAATATTCTTAATCTAAATATTAACTAGATAAAATATTTTAAGGAGATAAAATATTTCTACGTCTAGGAATATTATCCCCTAAAAATTAAGATTCCTTAACTACTATATTAAGAATATTAAAATTGAAATTTGCGAAGTTAGAATTACTTAATACTATATCCTAATTAATCACTCTGAAAGTATTATCTAACTATATATCTAAAATAGTTGTATTCTTATTTACTATAGGTAAATTTAATTTTACTTTAATATTATTATTAGTAATAACTCTTCCTTACTTAAAGATATTCTATTTTATCTGCTGGATATAATCTAGCCTCATAAGCAATTTATCTATTTCTACTTAAGTTTTCCTTAATACTACCGCTTTTTTCAGTAGAATTTCCTTTACTACTTTTTCCTTATTTTCTAAATAACTAGTTTTCTAAAGTAAATAATTAACTATCTAATCAGTAAGATAATATACTACCTAAGATATAAAAACTTATATTTATATATTATATTCTGTAATATATTATAAGAATAACCTAATTATATATATTTACTATAAACCCCTATTCTGTAAAGTATCCAATAATATAAGCTCTTACAATAATAAAAAGAGTATAATATTATATTATATTAAACTCTTTAATATATAATATATAATACTAATAATAATAAGTAGAAGTGGAGAAATTAGAAACTAATTCTAATATAATATAAATATAATAATAAAATTAAGAAATATATTATAAAATAATAAGTAGGAGTTACCTATTTATATTAATCTTAAGGATACGACTTTTTAGAGGAGAAACTTAATATTATAATCTAATAGGATTAAGGCTAAGTTATAAAGTATCTAGTAGCTATAAAGTATTTTATATATATAAAGGGAAGAATATAATAAGGAATCTACTAGATTATAAAGGAATTATTTTATAAGTTACATAATAATAAGAGATAAGTAATTACTTTATGGAGTAAATAATTAATTAGTAGATCCTTAAAGTAACTAGTAAAACTAAATAATTACTAACTTATAGGTAGTAATTACTTCTCACTTTTAGATTAGTAAAAAATAATATAATACTAATAGGAATAGGAAAACTTATAAATATTAAAGATTTATATATAAAATAAGCTTAAGTTTACTTAAGGTTAGATTTTTATAACTTTTTAGTAATTAATTTTATGATTATCCTTAGATATTTCTAGCTTTATCTCTCAATCCTCTTGTTAGACTTATACCTAACTACTATAAGCTCTGAAGACCTAATCTTATTAGTATTATAATAGTATTATTACCTGTATATTATAGCCTCAACTTACTACTAACAGACTTACCTCTACTAGACCTAAGGCTGACTATAATAATATACTCTAGAATATATCTATAAATACCTAAGTAATATAGGTTATCTTCTCTATTATATATTATCATTAGTTTTTTGATTATAATATTTTTTAGGAAAACTTTATAATAGTTGGAAATTAAGTTATAGAGGATCTTTTTTATAATCCTTATAAACTAAATAATAGAGTTAGTATCTTCTATAAGTAAAATATAGTATCTTAGTAGACTTAATAGAGTTATAAATATGATTAAGTTCCTACTCTTTAAGTTAAGAGGGATCTAATTATAATTTAAGAAAATATTAAGAAGAGATAAAAGTTTATATATACTGAAATCTTCTAAGACCTTATCTGCTTTAAGTAGTAACTCTATATCTTAAATTATAATACTGTTAATTTTTATAGTGAAGTTAATAAGTTTTATCGTTCTATTCTTCTTTCTAATAAGGAAGAAAAAAATTTAGTATATAGTATAGTTATACTCTAGAATCTTATTCTGAATATAAACTCTGAGGATCTTAATGATATTTTTAATTAATCTCTTAGAGATTAAGATAGACCTTACTTACTGTATTTTATATAGGATAGTTTTAATTATTTATAGTAGTATTACTAATTTAAGTAGTTTACTATAATAGCTGAAGTTATAGGCTAGAATTTACTTTTATATTTTCAGGATTTCCACTAGAAGCCTTTTCTCTAGCTTATATAAGTAACTTACTAAATCTATAATTTTATTTAGATATTCTGAAGTTAGATATTCCCTAGTAGTAATTTTTAAAAACTTTAGTATAATTATATCTGTAAATTATCCCTTAGTATTATTCTTAATAATCTTCTCTACTTCTACCTACATCTTTAGTTTCTACTTAGAGTTACCCTCTAGAGTTATCCTGTTAGATAGTATATTATTAATTAGGTTAATCTTTTTATCTTTTATCTTATATATTATATTAATATCTTTAACTGATCCTCCCTATATATCTGCTGCTATTATATATTTAGCTACGTCTGGGAAGCTTTCCTCCTATTTATTAAATATAGTATCTAGTGCTGCTACTACCTTCTAGCCTCTATAGTGTAAGCTTTTCTAACTTTTCTTTCCTCTCGCTAAAGTCTACTATACTGATAGTTTAGGTTTATAAAAACTATAGGGATACTTACTATCATAGGATAGATTGTCTGAACTATATTTTCTCAGAGATATAATAATATAGTAAATCTCCTGGACTTTCAGCTTAATAGTTTAGTAAACTAAAATCTTTAAAATCTCCTGAAACTCTTTCTCTAAGTTATTAATTACTATAATAACTTCTTTATTATTATCTAGCTATATTTAAACTTCTTCTAGTATTTAGTCTTATAGCTATAGTGTGAAATCTGTAAAATCTAAATTGAAGCTAGGTAGTAGTATATCTAACCTTTCTTCCTCTTCTTCCTTATATTAACTATCTCTTTCTGCAAAAGAATTACTATCTACCAATATAAGGTTATTAGTAGAGGCTACTAGTTTTCCTCTCTTATCGGAAGAGAAAAACTATATACTTTTTAAATTTAGTTAAACCTACCTATATCTATAATAATATTATAAAACTTTACTTCTAAGTAAAGTATATAGAATAATAATAGAATATTCAGTTTATTATTTTCAGACTAAAGTATACTCACAATCTAGTTTAGAATATAGTTTAATATTATTCTAGTCTTAATAATAAATAGAGCACTTAAAACTAAATCCTTTATAATATAACTTTTAGATATAACGAAAAATCCCACATTAGAGATATAGTAGTTACTTAACTAAATATCCTCTATTATTACTTTAGCGAAATTAGTTATATAACTAATATTAGTAATACTATAGAGACTTAGTCTTATTAGAGTTATACGGGATTATAGATTAACTACCTATATATACTCCTTAGAGATAATATTAATTATAAAGTTTATATTAATAATTCTATAAACTTTAGAGCCTACTAAACCTGCAAATTAAATATTAATCTAGAAATATATTATAATAAAATTATAAATTATTATTAAGGTTATTATTAGGCTTAGCGTTAGTATTACCCTTATTATTAATATTATTAGTATTGACTGTAGGGTAGCTGTCTCTATCGTTAAGCTTCTAGGTGTTAAGAGTTATTAACTAACAGAGATAAAACCTCCTACTCTCAGGAGATTATTAATAAAGTTAGGATCCTTCCCAATCTCTTATCTGAAAGCTAGGCAGCCCTATTAGTTAGTCTTAATACTCTCTACTATTTATCTTATTAGTATCTCCCTTTTAAGAATCTTTACTAGCTTCTCTCTAATTATATCTTTATCTATAGAGAAATATATATTTTTCCCTATAAGGTAGTTTTTAAAAGTTTATATTAATATTCTCTCTATATTATTAAAGTATTCTAGAGTCTATCCTTCGAAGTTAATATAGTAAGCTTCCTATACTTCATCAAAATAGATACTTTATCTTTTCTACAAATAAATATAGTAATAGATAAAGATATGATTAAGTATACTATTATTAATATTTATTTAGAGTTTAATATTCTCACCCTATTACTAAAGTATAACCTTTTAGTATATTCTTACTAGTATCTTTACTTTTATATATCAGAATACCTTCTTATATTTATTAACTTTAGCTATCAAGATACTAATATTATTTACATCCTTATAGTAGCTATCAATAGGATCTGGAGAGGAAAATATATTTATAGTATTAAACTGGGAGAATATCTATAGTTAATATAGTTTTACTATATCTTAATTATAGGTATTTCTCTAAAAGCTGCAACTTCAGAGGTATATATACTTATTAGATAAATTACTACTACTAAATAGATATCTCCTTCTAGTGAAAACTTCATGAATATCTTCTAATTTAAGATCTTCATTAATTCGCTAGAAATTATTCCTTACTGATAATATTAGTGATAAATTAGTATACTTTAATAGTAATCTTATAGAAGCTTACTATAGAAATAGAGGTAAGTTATAATCTAATAATAATATTATTAAGATTATTAGTAACTTAGTTTAGCTTTTCGTTATATAAATATACTACCTACACTAGATAGAAATAATAAGTAAGAATTTAAAGATATTATTAGTTACTTATACTTACGTTATTTAGTAACTATCTCTTAGCCTATTATTACTACAGAAGGTAACTTTAAGAATAAGCTATAGTTATTAGTTAGTTAGATATATTACTCTACCTTAATTTAAATAATCTTCCCCTTATATCATATTTTATTATCTCCTCCTCTTCTTAATCCTCTAGTTCTACTATCAGTATAAATATCTCTCTTTTTACTTTTCTTTTAGGATATAGATTATTAGAAAGACTCTCTTAATAGGGATTTTTTAAGTGAATAATAATAATACTAATATTAATATTCCTCCTCCCTATACTAATTATAGTATTTATCAGTTTAACTTATAGTTATCTTATTATTATTAACATTTTATTAAATACTTATTAGACACCTATAAGTAAGAATAAGGAATAATAGTTTCTTGATACTTTCTATCTCAGTATTAATTATAATGTCCTTAATAGTTTTGTCGTTCTTAAGGAATCCTAATTAGGATACTTCTCTACTATAGTTATATATAGAATATATAGGAGAAAAAAAATTATAAGTTAATATTATTACCTAGTTTCAAATCTGGAATATTTATATATTAGTTTATATTATTAATTATACTTTTATAATTATTCCTAGGATCCCCTTAATATATAAAATAAGGACTTCTTTTTTTATTATTATTCTTATTATAATTAAGTCCTAACTACTGTTACAGGCTATACCCGGATGTCCGGCCAGGGCTGTGCCCAGGCATCCAAAGCTAACCCCCTCCCTCAAGTGGGGCCCCAGTGGGCCCCATATAGCACCATATATGCAGACTTTTCCACGCACTCGTAAAAGCTTCTCTTTTACTCCTTAGTTCTAAATAAATAGTATTTTACGCTACCTTCCAGTTAAATAAACCTAAATCTAGCTTTTTATATATTTAGAACTTAGTTTTATTTACTATATAGATAACACTAAATAGAGTACAGCTTCCTACTAATTAAGTATATAATCTAGTTAAGTATAGCTTCTAAGATATAATACTATATAACAGGTAACTAATATAAAAAACAATAAAGAGCACTAGAGCCCCCTAGGATATCCCCACAGGCAGCAACCCTATAAGTAAACTGCTTCAGTAGTAGTTATAATATACCTTAAGCTCTCTCTACTAGAGGATTAATAAGTTCTTATATAAATTAGCGAAACAAGACACCATAGTAGGCAGTAACCTCCAGGTAGCTACTATAACAGACACCTCTAGCCTACACTAGAATACTCTAGTAACCCCCAGAATAACATCCATTAGGATAATAGCTTTTAGGGTTAATAATACTATTATACTCCCGCTAGTAGCTAACCACTAGAAGAAACCTCTTCCCCTACCCTTAACATTTTCAGGTAAGTAGAAAGAATACAAAATATAAACCTAATAGATAAAAACTAAACTTAAAATTAACTACTACTTCTTTAATAGTAATTAGGAACACTAATACCTAATTTACTCCTACTTAAACTCTAATCCTCAGTAGGTAGTCAAAACTTTCTATATAGCAGGAGAACTAGAGAACTCCTATAACCTAAATAATTTTATAAATTACCTAAATAGAACTTACCTAGACCCTAATAGTTAGCTTTATACTATTACCTAATTATAAAACCTCAGACAGAAGGAAAATAAATATCTAACTACCTTTCTATCTTAATTTAAAAAAACTCTAGTTAATACTAAAAGATATATATAGTTAGATATAATCTAGATCTCCCTACTAGAAGCTATCCTACTTTCCTACCTTAAGAAGCTACTTATCACAGTTAACTTTCCCATAAAATATAAATTTTAGTTATCTAAAGTTTAAAATATAACTTAGAAACTTAAATATATAAAGAGGATACTAATATACTACTAGCTACCCTACTAGAAACCTACTACCTATAATATAGAGAGTAATATTATAATAACTAAAGCAGTTAAGAAGTAATAATAATACCAAAACTCTAGTAGCTCCTCCTCTACTCCTAAGGAACGCTCTAGAGACCACTAAGATACTTACTAATATTTTAAGTATAGTAAGAAAGACTATATCTATAGAAACTACAGAACCTGAGAATATAAGAAAACTAGTATAAAGGTTATAAAAACTATAGCCGCTCCAGATCACACTAAGGATAATTAGGAAGATAACACTACCCCACTTAACAACAGTAAGGATTCAGGAAAAAAGTAACTCCAGAGCGAAATTAAACCTTAAAGCTAACTGAAGCAAAAATAATAGAATAAAGAAAATAACAAGAAAAAAAACAAATAAGTAACTAGTAGTTAGCTACTATTTAGGCCAGAATTAATAGAGATTACTCTATTAATATATTTATTAATATAAACTATAACGTCTATATTATTATTAATACCTCCCTTATAAAGAAACTTTACTTCCTACTAATTAATAAGTTAAAAAGATAGATAAGGAGATATACTACTAAGCTGTCACTTAGTAACACCTAAGAGGTAACTATCCTAACTTTAAAAGTTAGTAGCTATATATAGAAAATCTATACCTATATTATAAAGAACCTATAATTACTTTTATATCTTAAGTAGCTATAGATAGAAGATAATTATATTATCTATAACACTAAAGCCTAACAGATAACATATAGAAAAGGTAGTATAACAGTATACCTAGAACATCAAGATAAACTAATATAGCTTAAGGAGATCCAGTCAGCTCAGCTACTTAATACTAATTTATTTACATTTGTCTGTCAGCACGCCACACAGCACACTAGTAAAGCACCAAGCTCCTACCAGGTTATATCTATTAGTCTAGCAAATATCAAGAAAATATTAACCCTAAAAGCAGAAATAAACCTAAAAGATTATATCCCCACAAATATCTTAAAAAAATTCCCAGATCTTTTCTATTTAAATTTAATATATTAGCTACCCCCCAGCTAACTAGAAATAAACTACTATATCCTATTAATCCCTAATAATAAAGGATAGAAACCAGACCTCCTATAGGAACCCCTCTATAATATATTATAGGAGGAGCTTCTAATACTTAAGAAAACCCTAAAAGATTTACTTAACAAGGAATTTATTAAAGCAAGCAGCTTCTCTACTAATATCCTAATCCTTTTTATATAAAAACCAGACAGAGGAATATACTTCTATATAAATTATAGAACTTTTAACGCAATTATAAAGAAAGACTATTACCTCCTCCCCCTTATATTAGAGACCCTCTAGAGAGTTACTACTACCCACTAGTATACTAAGCTTAATATTATTACTATATTCTATAAAATTAGAATTAATAAAGTAAATCAGGAGAAAATAACTTTTTAAATATATTATAACTTTTTTAAATAGGTAGTATACCTCTTCAGACTTACTAATATCCCCACTATATTTTAACAGTATATTAATAGCTACTTATAATAGTTCCTAAATAATTTCATTACAGTATATATTAATAATATCCTTATTTATACTAATAGCTTACAAAAGAAGTATAAAGAGAAGGTCCACCAGATACTTAGCTACCTTACCAACGCAAACTTTAAATTAGATTCTAAGAAATATAAATTCTTAATTACTATAGTTAAGTATATTAAATATATTATAATAACTAGAAAGAGCCTCTCTTATAATCCTAAAAAGTTAGAAATTATTACTATCTAGCTTCCCCCTAACTTACTAAAAAGTATCTATAATTTCCTTAAATTTATAAACTACTATAAGATTTTTATACTTTAGTATAATATTATTATAAAGCTTTTAAACTATCTAACTTAGAAGTTAGTTTTCTTTAACTAGAGACTGGAGTAGTAAGAAACTTTCCTCACACTAAAATAACTTTTCACTACAGAACTAGTTCTGTAGATATTTAACTTTAATATTCTAATAATAATAGAGATAAACTATTTAGAGTATACCCTAAGAGGCATATTAACTTAAGCTAATAAAGCTGAAGTGAGGCACCTAGTAACTTTTCACTCCTAACGCCTAACCCCCATAAAGTTTAATTATCTAATCCACAATAAGGAACTCCTTATAATACTAGAATATTTATAAGTATAAAGAATAAAGCTATAAAGTACTAGGAGGTTTAAGGTCCTTACTAACTATAAGGATCTTAAATACTTTATAAAGAAATAATAACTTACAGAGAGGTAAAGCTAGTAGGCGGAGAAGTTATCTTAATATAACTTTTACCTTAAATATTAGCTAAACATCCAAGTAGTAACCTATAACATTCTCTCCTAGAGGGAATAGAATACCCCTAAAGGGTGAAATAATAAGAAATAATAAAGATAAGTAATACAGATTATCCTAAATACTACTATCCCCACAGAGCCCTAAGTAGAATATATAAATATTATTAGTACTTAGGTTTTTAAAGGAAAACCAGACCTATAAGAGATATAGAATTACATTACTAAGAGAGACTCCTTATACTAATAGATCTTTATAATAATCTAGCAGGAGGAGTATAACTTCCCTCCTAACCTCTATATTAAGATCTAGATTACTAAATATACTATTAATATACTAAAATAACTTACCTTTAGAGAGAGACTTTAGATACTAAATAGCAAAAAAAATAATAGCCTCCTTAATAAACTTAAGACTAAACTAATATAAAAGTTATATAACTCCTCCCCTACAGACTACCTAGAATATAATAATATACTAGAGATTATAAACTAATAGTTCTACTAACCTAGACAGTTACAGAATATCTACTAATTTATATATAACTATAATATATACAGAAATATTTATATCTAGAGGCAGACTAAGAAGGAATTCCTAAAGCCTCTACTAATACCTAACTAGTTACACTCTAATCTATTAATAGACTTTATTACTAATTTACCTCCCATAAAAAGATAAAGTAACTATTACCTCTAAATTATTATTAATTAACTAAGTAAAACCTTTATATTAGAGGAGATAGATATAATAGAGGTAGAGATATATACCTAGTAGTTTCTTAGTTACTACTATAGATTCTATAAAATACTATACTCTATTATAAATAATAGAGAGTCTAACTAAGTAAGTTACTTCTAGAAAGAGTTCTATAGATTAATAGGTATTATATACTTACTGAATACTAGTTACTACCTACAGACTAATGGGATTATAAAATAGTATAATCAGGAGATCTAAATAGTTTTAAGAGTATTTACCTACTAGTCCCAGGATAACTAAAGTAACTTACTATTTATTATATAGTTAGCTTTCCACAACTAGCAGTATAATATAATAGGGATTATACCTTTCTTTATAGATTATAAATATTATATTAACCCTATTCTAGTTACTAAGAAATATATAGAACTACCTAATAATAATAAGGCTGCAGCCTACCAGCTAGTTAAGAGAATATAGTTAGTAATAATATATATCTATATAGAGATAATTACTATCTAGCAGAGGTCAGAAACTTAAGTAAATAAGATTTAATCCCCCACAGATTAATACTAAATTAATAATAAAATATAGTTAAATATATCTAACTATAAGTTACTAAAGCTAAACTAAAAGCTAGTCTAACTATACTATAAATATATAGTAGTAAAGATCCTCTTATTATATATTATAAAGCTAGATACTTTAGAGTCTATTCACCTATAATTTTATATAGATTTACTCTAGAGAGCTACTACTAATCCGCTACCTAGGCAGATTATAGTTAATAGCTAGCCACTACTGCTAGTAGATAATAACAAGGAGGTCGAATAGCTAGTTAAAAGTATTCTTACTGTAAGGACGTACCAGGTAGGGAGAAAATACTAACAAGAGGCCCTCATTAAATAGGAAGGATACATAAACCCTATATAGAAGCCTATTAACATTATTATAGATATAGTAACCCTAAAGTAATATAAAGTAATATATAGGCTAATTATAAATAATAATAGAGACCCAGCCTACAGCCTCCAGCTGGGCGGCAGCTAGGGAGGAGGAGGGTAATATTACAAGCTATACTTAAATATCTAGCTAGGGCTATATCCAGACATCCAAAACCAACCTCCTCCCTCAGGTGGAGCCCCAGTAGGCTCCATATAGCACTATATATACAGACTTTTCTACACACTCATAAAAGTTTCTCTTTTACTCCTTAGTTCTAAATAAACAGTATTTTACGCCACCTTCCAGTTAAATAAACTCAGGTCCAGCCTTTCACAACTACTAAGTAAACTATATTATAGATACAGATATATTAACTAAAATATTTTACTTCTTCTATATAATATTAGAAAAACAAAAGAGGAAAAAGATTTTTATAGTATATTATTTTTAGTTACTAATATATTATATCTACTATTATTAAGACACTCTCTTATCTCTTAATAGTTAAATATATATAAAATATCAGAAAATAGTAATAAGGGATAGTAGTTTCATTATAGATTCCTTCCTTCTAATTATATTAATTTTATTACTTTATCTCAACGCTTACTACCTCAATTTAACATTAATCTAAATTATCTTTTTATTACATAATAGACGCAACATAATATTAAGTAAACAGATTATCACGAGATTATCTTTACTTCTGTTTCTATCGTAAATATAATATTAATAATTTCTCTCGAGGTAATATATAATTATAATAGCTTTAAGTTACCTATTTCTACTTAGAAGCTATCTGTAGGGTCCCTTAGTAAGTATCATAATCTTATCTCTTTAGATATTCCTTACTAATCTGCAGTTAACCAGTAGTATTAAGTACTAGCAGTAGTTAAACTACTAATCAATATTAGTTTACAACTAGTAAACATTTATAATTAATTAATTTATTATAATTAGGTTATAACTAGTAGTCTCTATTTCATTATATTTAAGTTTACATTACGGCATATATATACGCACTATACGCTATTAGGATCAATCTGTAGGATAATCCCTCTCATCTAATTAGTGTAAAAAGTGGGGCACTCAGTATATCACCCACTGCTATAGCTTTTGCCACATCAGTGCCCAGTTAGCCCAACATTATCTAATTTACTATAGAGATAACTTTAACTATAAAGTCTACTATTTTAGTATCTATATTATAACTCTATATAATATTACTAGGTTAAGTTTATAAATATATTTCCCCTATATTACTTAGTATTCTAGAAGGTAGAGAGACTGTCGTTATTTATAACTTAGTATACTTATAATTCTAATACTCTATCTGTTTATAGATTACCTGATTCTACTTCCTAATTTTATTATAGAGTTCTATAAAATTCTTATCTATAGGAAGAAAGATATTCTGAATCTTTTTATCACTAAGGTAGCTATTAGAATGGGCTATAGCTGAGAGGGCCCATCTGGACTAAAACCAACTAACTACCCCCAGCTATGAAACCTGAGAGAAGCAAAAACAAATAGAAAATATTAGAAAAATATTTTAAAACCGTAGAATTACATTCGCAGATCTACGGTCCAAAAGCCAAGCTGATCTGAATAGTAGATCTTGGATTCTGGGGAGAAGAGAAGTTGATTCTTTCTATCTGTCTGTAATGAACCTGGCTATTTATGCTTGTGAGGCCACTTGTGTTACGTAAATAGGCCTGTTTACAGGCCTAACCCCATCACACTATTTATAACTATCTTTATATATTTATAGCTAACCTAAGTGTATATAAGTTAGTTATAATAAAGTAGCTTCTTAGAAACTGAAACTTACTTGCTAACTTTCTTATAATAGATATAGTATATAAGATTCTAATTCTTTTTATTAGTTAGGATTGTAAATATAGAGATTTTACTCTTACTATCTTTCTAAGTAAGCTATTAGTAAGGTAGCTTCTCTATATTAAATATTATCTCCTTATTATTAGATATAAGTTTTATTATCCTTATGCTTTTAAATATCTGTATAGTTATAAGCTCTTAGTGTGAAGTAATTAGGTCTGTAAATATAGTAGTCTTTAGCTTACGTAAGTTATATAGCGAATAATGGTTATTAGTTAGTTTTATTCTCTCTACTATTTTAACCTCCTCGGGAGCTATCCTCCCCTGAATCTTCTCTAAAACTATATTAATATACTCTACTAGTGTGGAGTTAATTACTATAATATCCAGAATTATATAAATATTTTCTATCTAGCCTCCCCTCTTTTCTGATACTGCCTAGTTTTTCTATAAGATTTTTATAGAGGTAAATATTATTAATTAAGCTTAAGTAGTTTAATATTTATCTTAAAACTTAGTATTAGTAAACTGCTACTATATTTCACTTTAGTTATATTATTATAGTAAGCTCTAGAAGTTAGTATATTAAGATTATCTATAAAATATTACTAGCTAAACTACTGGGAACTACTGAAGCTTCTTAGTAATAAAGAGAGAAACTATCTTATAGTTAGGTTAGTTACTAACTTATCTATTAAAAATAATACTACTTTTAATTCTTTCTAAATATGAAGGGCTGAATCTAAACTTATTTAACTAGAAGGTAGCGTAAAATACTATTTATTTAGAACTAAGGAGTAAAAGAGAAACTTTCATAAGTATGTAGAAAAGTCTGCATATATAGTATTATATAGAGCCTACTGGGGCTCCACCCGGGCGAGGAGGTTAGCTTCAGATACCTAGGTATAACCTTAGCTAGATATCTAGATATAGCCTATAATATTACCTCCCTCCTCCCCAGCCGCCGCCCAGCTGGAAGCTGTAAGTTAGATCCCTATTATTATCCATAATTAATCTATATATTACCTTATACTACTCTAGAGCTGCTATATTCGTAATAGTATTAATAGACTTCTATATAGAGTTTATATACTCTTCCTATTTAATAAGAGCCTCTTATTAGTATCCTCTCTCCACTTAGTATATTCTTACAGTAAGAATACCTTTAACTAGCTATTTAACCTCCCTATTATTATCTACTAGCAGTAGCAGCTAGCTATTAACTATAACTTACCTAAGTAGCAGATTAGTAGTAGCTTTCTAGAGTAAATCTATATAGAACTATAAGTAAATAGACTTTAGAGTATCCAGCTTTATAATATATAGTAAGAGGATCTTTACTACTATATACTTATAATACAGTCAGGCTAGCTTTTAGCTTAACTTTAATAACTTATAGTTAGATATATTTAACTATACCTTATTACTAACTTAATACTAATCTGTAGGAAACTAGATCCTATTTATCTAAGCTTCTAATCTCTACTAAGTAGTAACTATCTCTATATAAATATATATTATTACTAACTATATTCTCTTAACTAGCTAGTAAGCTATAGTTTCATTACTACTAAATAGTTCTATATACTCCTCAGTAACTAGAATAAAATTAATATAATACTTATAATCTATAAAGAAAACTATAGTCCCTATTATACTATATTACTAATTATAAAAAGCTAATTATATAATAAGTAGTAAGTTATCCTAATTATCCTAAGATTAGTAAGTAAATATTCTTAAAACTACTTAAATCTCCTAGTTATATTATTCTATAATTTTATTAGTCTGTAAGTAGTAATTAGTACTTAGTAGGTATATAATATCTATTAACTTATAGAATTCCTTCTAGAAGTAACTTACTTAGTTAGACTCTCTATTACTTATAATAGAATATAATATTCTATAGAACCTATAGTAGTAACTAAGGAACTACTAAGTATATACTTCTACCTCTATTATATCTATCTCCTCTAATATAGAGATCTTACCTAGTTAATTAATAATAACCTAGAGGTAATAGCTACCTTATCCTTTTATAGAGAGTAAGTTAGTAATAAAATCTATTAACAGATTAGAATGTAACTAGTTAGGCACTAGTAGGAACTTTAGGAATCCCTTCTTAGCCTACCTCTAGATATAAATACCTCTATATATATTATAATTATATATAAATTAGTAAATACTTTATAACTATCTAAGTTAGTAGAACTATTAACTTATAATCTCTAGTATACTATTATACTCTAAGTAGCTTATAGGGGAGGAGTTATATAACTTCTATACTAACCTAATTCTAAATTTATTAAGGAGATTATTACTTTCTTTACTACCTAGTATCTAAAACCTCTCTCTGAAGGTAAGCTATCCTAATATATTAATAATACACTTAGTAATCTAGATCTTAATATAGAGATTAGAAAGGAAGCTACACTCTTCCTACTAAACTACTATAAAGATCTATTAATATAAAAAGTTTCTCTTAGTAATATAGTTCTATATTTCTTATAAATCTAATTTTCCTTTAAAAACCTAAGTATTAATAATATTTATATACTCTACCTAGAGTTCCATAGGGATAGTAGTATTCAGGATAATCTATATTATCTATCCTTATTACCTCTTATTATCTTACCCTTTAAGAGTATCCTATTCCCTCCAGGAGAGGATATTAGAAGCTACTACTTAGATACCTAACTAGTATTTAAAGTAAAAGTTATACTGAGATAACTCCTCTACCTACTAACTCTACCTCTCTGTAAATTATTATTTCTTTATAAAATACTTAAAATCCTTATAGTTAGTAAGAACTTTAAATCTCCTAATACTTTATAGCTTTACCCTCTATACCTATAAATATTCTAATATTATAAGAAGTTCCTTATTATAAATTAGGTAATTAAACTCTATAGGGATTAGATATTAAGAGTAGAAAACTACTAAGTATCTCACTCTAACCTTATCAGCTTAAGTTAATATACCTCCCAGAGTATACTCTAAACAGTCTATCTCTACTGTCGTTAGAGTATTAGGGTTAAATATTTATAAGACTAGTTCTATAGTGAAAAGTTATTTTAGTATAAGGAAAGCCTCCTACTGCTTTAGTCCCCAGTTAAAAAAAACTAACTTCTAAGTTAAGTAGTTTAAAAGCTCCATAATAATATTATACTAAGGTATAAAAATCTTATAATAGTTTATAAACCTAAGGAAATTATAAATATTCTTTAGTAAGCTAGAAAGAAGCTAGTTAGTAATAATTTCTAATTTTTCAGAATTATAAGAGAAGCTCTTTCCAGCTATTATAATATATTTAATATACTTAACTATAGTAATTAAGAATTTATACTTCTTAAAATCTAACTTAAAATTTATATTAGTAAGGTAGCTAAATACTTAGTAGACCTTCTCCTTATACCTCTTTTGTAAGTTCCTAGTATAAATAAAGATATTATTAATATATATTATAATAAAGTTATCTAGAAACTATTATAGGCAGCTATTAATATACTGTTAAAACGTAGTAGAGATACTAGTGAGTCTGAAGGGATATACTACCTATTTAAAGAGGCTATAATATATCTGAAAAACTATTTTCTCCTAATCTACTTTATTAATTCTAATCTTATAGAATATAGTAATGATATTAAACTTAGTATATTAGTAGGCAGTAGTAACCCTCTAGAGGATCTCTAATATAAGGAGGAGGAAGTAATAATCCTTCTTTATAATTATATTAAAAGCTTTATAATCTATACAGAAGTATATTCCTCTATCTAGTTTTCTTATAAAGAAGATTAAGGTATTAATAGAGAAGTTACTTAGTTTAATAAATTCCTTATTAAGTAAATCCTCTAGAGTCTTTTTAAGCACTAAAAGTTCCTCTTATAATATACTATAGAGAGATCTCTATAGGAGGTCTGGTTCCTATTTCTTATTATTAGAGATTAATAAGATATAGTAATTTATTCCTAGTTAGCTAGGAAGTAGTTAATATACTAAACCTAAATAGAAAAGATCTAGAAATTCCTTTAAGATATTTATAGGGATATAATCCCTTAGGTTCACCTCCACCTTTAAGGCTAATATTTTCTTAATATCCGCTAGACTAATAAATATAACCTAATAGAAACTTAATACCTCACTAGTATACTATACAGTATACTAATAGATAAATATAAATAAATTAGTATTAAGTAGTTAAACTAACTAAATCTCCTTAAGTTATACTAACTTATTCTAATATTCTAGATATACTATTATACTATCCTTCCTATATGTTATCTGTTAGGCTTTAGTGTTATAGATAATATAATTATCTTCTATCTATAACTACCTAAGATATAAAAATAGTTATAGACTTTCTATAATATAGATATAGATTTTCTATATATAGCTACTAACTTCTAAAATTAAGATAGCTACCCTCTGGGTGTTATTAGGTAATAACTTAATAATATATCCCCTCATCTATCTCTTTAACTTATTAATTAGTAAGAGGTAAAGTTTCTTCATAAAGGAAGTATTAATAATAATATAGATATTACAGTCTATATTAATAAGTATATTAATAGAATAATCTTTATTAATTCTAGTCTGAATAGTAGCTAACTACTAGTTACTTACCTATTCCTTTTTCTATTATTTCCCCTATCTTATTATTTCTACCTCAGTTAGCTTCAGAACCTAACTTCACTCTAAAGTTACTTTTTTTCTAAATCCTTACTATTACTAAGTGGAATAGTATTATCCCCCTGGTTATCTCCAGTATAATCTAGAGTAACTATAGTTTTTATAACCTTCATACTAGTTTTCTTATATTTTTAGGCTTTATAGTTTCTGTAGATATAGCCTTTCTTATTATACTTAAAGTATTAGTAGGTATCCCAGTAGTCTCTAGAGCGTTCCTCAGAGGTAGAGGAGAAACTACTAGAGCTTCAGTATTATTATCACTCCTTAACCACTCCAGTCATTATAATATCACCCTCTATATTATAAGTAGTAGGTCTCCAGTAAGGCAGCTAGTAGTATACTAACATCCCCTTTATATATTTAAACTTCTAAGTTAAATTTTAAACTTTAGATAACTAAAATCTATATTCTATAGGAAAGTTAATTATAATAAGTAGCTCCTTAAAGTAGAGAAGTAGGATAGCCTCTAGTAGGGAAATCTAGACTATATCTAGCTATATATACCCTCTAGTATTAGCTAGAGTTTTTTTAAATTAAGGTAGAAAAGTAGTTAAATATTTATTTTCCTTCTGTCTGAAGCTTTATAGCTAAATAATAACGTAAAGCTAACTATTAAGATCTAGGTAAGTTCTATTTAGGTAACCTATAAAATTATTTAGATTATAGAAGTTCTCTAGCCTTCCTACTATATAGAAAGTTTTAATTACCTACTGAAAACTAAAGTCTAAGCAGAAGTAAATTAAATACTAACATTCCTAATTACTATTAAAAAAATAGTAGTTAATCTTAAGCTTAACCTTTATCTATTAAACCCACACTTAGTATTCCTTCTACTTACCTGAAAACTTCAGAAGTAGGAGAAGAAACTTCCTCTAGTAGTTAGCTACTAATAAGGGTGTAATAATATTATTAACCCTAAAAGCTATCATCCTAATAGATATTATTCTAGGGGTTACTAGAGCACTCTAGTGTAGGCTAGAAGTGTCTATTATAGTAACCACCTAGAGGTTACTACCTACTATAGTATCTTATTTTGCTAACTTATGCGAAAGCTTATTAATTCTCTAGTAGAGAGGGCTTAAGGTATATTATAATTACTGCTGAAGTAGTTCACTTATAAAGTTACTACCTGTAGGAATATCCTAGGAAGCTCCAATACTCTCTATTATTCTTTATATTAGTTACTTATTATATAGTATTATATCCTAGAAGCTATACTTAACTAGATTATATACTTAACTAGTGGGGAGCTACACTCTACCTAGTATTATCTATATAGTGAATAAAACTAAGTTCTAAATATATAAAGAGCTAGACCTAAGCTTATTTAACTGGAAGGTAGCGTAAAATACTGTTTATTTAGAACTAAGGAGTAAAAGAGAAACCTTCATAAATGCGTAGAAAAGTCTGTATATATAATGCTATATGGGGCCCACTAGAGCCCCACTCAGGCGAGGAGGTTGGCTTCGGATACTTAGGCACAATCCTAGCCGGATATCTAAGCATAGCCCATAACACTAAACTCTAGTAAATCTATTTAATATAATAGTAGTAGTTAAGTATATTAAAGTAGTAGATACTTTTAGAAGTATACTATAATAGCTACTAGTATATAAGCCTCTAGTAGCTATTTACTTTATATTAGTAATATAGTATACAAGTAATTAGTATAAACTAATTCTAATTTTAGTTATTCTGAAAATTAGATTAATCTTAAAATCTACCTCCTTTTCATGTAAAAAGCTAGCCTCTATAGTTACTACTATACTAAATTACTAAATCTATAATATAAACTATATAATTATTATAATTACTTAGCTTAATAATATATAATTTTATTACTAAACTTTAAGCCTCTCTAAAGTTATCTATAAGCTTCTATAAGTTAGTTTCTATCTTAGTAATAGTTATCTAGTTAAAACTTAGGTTTTCAAACTAACTTAAAAGCTACTTACTATTAAAGCTAAGTTTATCTATAACTATATTAGCTTTCTTAGTAGCTTTTATAATTTTTAACTAAGAAGCTATATCTATAGAAGCTACTGAGGTTCCTATAGAAGCTAGCTAATTAGTTAATTACTTAAGGAGGGTCTAGTTACTTACCTATTAGGCTAGTAAATATTTAAAAGAATATTAAGATATTTCTACTAGTTGAGGAATCTTATAGTGAAGATCTCTAGCGATTTCCTTAAGGAATTAGAATAGAAGTTAGTATAGAGAGATATAGATAAGATTAATATTAAGTAAAGTAATATCTCTATAGATTCTTACTCTCTCTTAAAGATTATTTATAATTGTTAGGTAGTTTACTACTCTAGATAAGTTATTAGAAGCTAAATTAATATTATAGTTTTTAGTGTGAAGTTTCTTATTAGGATTATAGCTAACTATAAAGTCTATAATATTATAGATATTTATTAGAGTATCCTTAGTTACCTACTAAGTAAGTTTATTAGCTACTAGAATTTTAATAATATACTTATACTATATATTATAGTAAAAAGAGATTTTAGTAAGTATTTTATACTTTAGTTTATATAATATCTTAGATATAGTTTTATAATTATCTAGAAAGTTAGAAATATTATTACTTATAAACTTAAGAATATTTTTAGACTAAGGAATTATCTTTATTATTATTAGTTAAGTAGACTGAAGTTTAGAGAGTATTATAAAATCCTCTATAGTTATTAGATAGTTAAGTAAAATATTAGAAATTTTAAAAGTAGATACTTAAGGATCTTAGTCTATATTATAGTTAGATAACGAAGTATTTCCTAATTCCTCTAGAGTATCTATTATATAAGGTTAAATTTTTATAAAAGTTAGACTATTAAAAGAGGGATTAGTAATAGTTAGCTAGGGAGATTTAGGAATTTTCTCCTTATTAGTATTTAACTATTTAGTAGTTATTAAAATAATTATTATATTTTTAGTTATTTTTCAATTATTAGTATATAATAATAAAGTGAATTTTAGTATTATATAAGACGGTAGTTACTTTAATTAGGATTAATCTCTCTAGGGTTTTTTATTATAGATTCTTCTGAATATTCTATTTTTATTTTTATATAGAGTTAGGTTTCTAAATCTACTTCTCTACTTAGTATCTTAATATTAGTAACTTAAGTTTATATTTACTATATTCTATTTTTTCTTACTACTTTTAGTTATAATATATTATATAATATTTTTATTATCTTTCTATAAATTTTCTTTTTTTATAAGTAATCTATTTTTTTATTAACTTACCTTCTTTATATTATTTTACTATTTCTTAATAAGGGTTAAGTAGGTTAACTTTATTAGACTTATTAGTTTCGTGAGATTTTCTTCAGCTTAATAAGTTATTCTGGATTTTCTGATTTTATATATAATTCTTTTTTATCTTCTTTATTATATTATTATAGATTAGATATTACTTCTTAGGCTAAATTAGGAGTTTTACTTTATTTTATAAAAAAGATAGGTATATCTTTAAGTTTTTTTTATTACTTTTAGGATTATTTATATTCTTACTAATTTATAGTTAGAATATAGCTATTATTCTTTACTATTTATTAGTATTAACTTTATAAATAAGTTTTTTATAACTATATAAAATTTAAAAAACTTTATTTATAAATGTTAAGATTTTTAGTGTTATCTAGCTAGTTAAAATCATATATTATATTATGATTTTTGACTTTAATTTATCTAAGATAGTATAAGAATACCTCCTTATTCTGATCTATAAGGGATTAAGAAAAACTATATCTACCTCTAGATATTATTAAAATAAGTATTAGCTGTTTAGACTGAAATAACTAAATAAATAAAATAAAATAACCTCTTCTAAACTTAGTCTTTCAGTAATAGAAAATAAGGGGAAAACTCTAGAAAAATATATTAAATAAAGAGCGTTATATTTGCAGATCTATAATATAAATAGTATCTTAATCGCAAAAGTAGTACTCTAGATTATGAAGGGTAGTATAGTGTGTGAATTCTGTGTGTCTTGCTATTATTCCTAACTCTGACGCTGTAGATGTAGGCTTACGGCCTGTGCGTATATACCACTTATATAATAACTGAGGCCTACGGCTGAAGCCTAAGCTTATCACACTATAAAGAATATTATATAGCCTCTAATATAACTTAATATTATAATAGAGAAATCTAATATTAACTCTAAAAGAAGCTAGCCTCTAATAACTAGATAAGAACCCTAATATATTCCTAGATAATAAAGTAGTTATCTTTAAATTTATTAATAATATTATCCTCTCTGGAAGAAATAAAAATAGAGAGTAAGTAAAGTAAATTAGCTAGAATTTTCAAAGCTAATATAAAATAAAGGAGATAGGAAGTATCTTAATCTTCCTTAGTATTTATATACTATAAGATATAGAAGCTGGAAAACTATAGTTTTATTTCAATAAGTATATTAAGAAGATTTCTAATAATCTTAAAATTAATATATTCAAAAAGACTTTTAATATATTAATAGTAGCTAATAATCTAGTTTCTAACTAAAAGTAAGCTACTAAAAAGTAAATATAATAATATTAATATTATATAAGTTATATTAACTATATTATAACCCTAAGTTAGTCTGACGTTATATATATAATATTACAGCTACTAGAGTTCCTCACAAACTCCTCAGTAAGATACTAAAAGATAGTAAATAACTACTTTCTCTATCTTTAGTATAATTAGTATTTAGCTATAGAATATAATACTAAAGGAGATAGTATACTCTATTATACCTTAGATACCTTATTTACTGATAATATAGAGATTTAGAGAAGTATTTAAAAATATATAATAATAATATTTAGAGAATTAGTTATATAGAAAGTATTAAAATAATATTATATAATAATATTAAGTATAAAACCCAAATTAGTAATATTAAATACTACTATAAAAAACTATATAATAATAATTTAGCTAGTTTAGAAGCTAGAGATTAAATTAAATAATAACTTTAAGATATTTTATAATAATAAGTAAACTTTATAGCTTATTATAGCTAAGAACCCTCAGGCTAACATAAAACTTCACTATATTAATATTAATAGACTCTAGATCTACTAAGTTATAATAGATAGAAATATTAAATATTATTAAGTTAAGATAAATAATATAATAACTAATAGTATAACTAAAGTTATACTTACTTGCAAGCACCAGAAGTTTATAATATAACTAAATATAGTTAATATAGAATATCAAATTTAAGCTCTAGAAACTTAGTAGTAGTAACTAAATAGTATTACTTAGTTTAAATATCTAAATAGTTTTATACTTACTTTTAGGAATAAGATAGAATAGTAGTATCTATAGTTCTAAGGGAATATATTAACCTATAGGCTATAGCTATTAGTTATATACTAAACTACCTAAAACTAATATAGCTATATAATATTATAACTAACTAGGGATCCTGGTAAACCTATATTACTTATAAATTATAGATTACGCCACACTAGGCTAGAGCACCAGTTTAACTAATACACTCATTGTGCCCAAATGAATCCGACCCACTAGAGGTGGCCAGAGGTCAACACCGAGCTCCTCCGTACCCAGCCAGGACCCCCCCGAACGGTCCCTCGAGTCCGTCGACGAGCTCGAGAAGAACGTTCGCTTCAGGTACCTGAGAAACATCGACACGGAGATCCCCCTGAACAGTCTTGCCATTTCCCTCGCCAGGTCCGCCTTTGCCCAGCTGCGCCTCTCGGTCTGCCACCCGACGCGCCAACCGGGCAGAAATGCGGAGCTCAGCTGGGCCCAGGTCGATATGCTTCTGAGGAACAGCCTTGAAGTCGTCCGGTACGACGTCTTGGCGCACACCACGAAGACGCTCCGCAATTTCCTCTGGCATGTTTCCAGCTTCTTCCCGTACGAAACCTTTGTTCTGCTTCTCACTTCGCTGTCGCGAATGACTTCAGGTTCAGAGGTCGAAGAAGCTTGGGACGTTGTCAATGAGGTCTACGAACACCATCCGCGGTTCACGCCCGAGTCGAGGGACTCGTTGCACCGGGCTCTCGGCAACCTCACGCTAAAGTCCTGGGACAGGGGGGTATCGGAAGCACGAGCCGTCGGTTTGGATATTCCGCAGGAGCTACCCTGCATCAGGACTTTGCGGTCCCAACGCGGCGTTGAAGACGCAGAGTACAGAGACGAGGTGGTGGTTGAAGGTGCAGATGGCAGAAAGTCCAAGTCGGCCAGAACTGCTGGTTCTGGCAGAGTACCTTCGGCTCCAGGTGAAAGAGAATCAGGCTTGGCCGGTCAAATAGAGGCCGAGATTACGGTAGGGGTTAGGGAAATGAATCAAGGGCAAGATATTGGGGTTATGGGAGGTACAAAATGGGAGATGGACTGGGAATTTTGGCAGGATTTGCTGGGCAACAATGTGGATGGCTCGGGGTATTCGTAGACAGTGAAGGTTGCCTCGTCAATATCGTTGCCAGGACAGTGTGGAATAGTGTTTCCGGGAATATATACATCCTGGAATATGAAGTCTTAGGGCGATTACATCGATAATAAAAAAGTCCTATATACCAAAACCGGCCAACTGTAGAGTGACAATCGTCAAGTAACAGCGTTTATAGAAGAGTCTATGGCACATTCTGATACATATTTATCCATATAGGCACCACTAAGCAATATACTAGCAGTCCAAGTTTGCGTCAGTTTGGCTTGGAACATGCACTGCACGCTCTTCAATCCAAAAAAAGTCATGCCACTCATTTCTGACCATGTCTAACAACCATGGTAAGCCTGGCAAAGCCAAACTGCTTGTAGCAACATAAATGAACAGATGTAGCAACATGAGTAAGATAGATACAGCAAGAACCTGTCTACAGAGACTCTGCGGTCAGAGTTTCGCCCCGGCCTCACGCTTGACCAACGCTCTCAACTCTTTTCGAAGAAGCTTCCCTGAGGGGCTCTTGGGGATCGCGTCGATGAAGACGACGCCCCCGCGAAGTTTCTTGTAGCTCGCGACCTGTCCAGCAACCCATTCAGCGATTTCATCGGCGGTGATTTTCGTCTTGTCGGCCACCACGTAGGCCCTGTCTCTGCGTCAGCTTGTTCGGGGAGGCCGCTTCACGTTATTCGCACCTCGGTAGTTCTGTGCCTTCTCCGTCTACGCCGATGACTGCGGCGTCTTGAATCTTTGGGTGGGTGACCAGCAGAGCCTCCAGCTCGGCTGGTGCTACCTGGAAACCTTTATACTTGATGAGTTCCTGAGTCCTCGTTAGCAAAAGCTGCAAAGCCCACAGGTCCATCCGTGACCGAACCTTTTTGCGGTCGACAAAGTAGAACTTTCCATCCTTGAAAGAAAGCCTGTCTCCCGTGCAGAACCAGCCGTCGACAAAGGCCTCCCGGTTGGCTTTGTCGTTCTTGTAGTACCCCTTGGTGACGATCGGGCCACGACACCACATCTCCCCCGGCTGCCCGACCTCGACATCCCTCCCGTCCTCGCCCACCAAGCGCGCCTCGCAGTTGGCCACGATCATGGACACGCTGCCCGTGTCGTCGGTCAGGTGCCGCGGCAGAACGGTGAAGCCGCCCGTGGTCTCGCTGAGACCCCACGTCTGCCCGAGAACCGCCCTGCCGCGGCCCAGCTTCCTCTGCGCCTCGGCCTGCGTCTCCCTCCCCAGGGCGGCGGCGCCCGTCAGCGCGAACTCGACCGCGTCGAAGTGGTCCGTGACGAGGGGCGACTTCGCAATCATGAGGTAGATGGGCGGGACGCTGAAGAAGGCCGTCATCCCGTACCGCTTGCCGTACTCGAGGAACCTGCCGAAGTCGAACTTCTTCATCCAGTACACGACGCCGCCCATGTACGTCTGGTTGACAATGTACGCCTGCAACCCGGAAATGTGCGCCGCGGGGAGGTGCGCGACGGTGACGTACTTCATCCCCGGCCTGGTTCTGTAGTACTCGATGGTCGGGTTGGATATGAAGACGGTCTGGGCAATCATGTTGGCGTGCGAGATCCTGACCGCCTTGGGCACGCCCGTCGTGCCGCTGCTGTAGATGAAGCAGCCGACCGTCTCCTCCAGCGCCGTCTTGTCCGT
This sequence comes from Colletotrichum lindemuthianum, assembly GCA_001693025.2. Lineage (NCBI taxonomy): Eukaryota > Fungi > Ascomycota > Sordariomycetes > Glomerellales > Glomerellaceae > Colletotrichum > Colletotrichum lindemuthianum. The sequence continues at coordinate 26,222 of MASP02000523.1, forward strand.
GACGCGCGGCCAGTCGAGCTGCCGCCCCGAGAGCGGGACCTGCGTGTCGGACGCGGCCTCGAAGAGCTGGAACGCGTGGCTGTCGCCAATGTAGAGGATGCGGTCGTCGGGGAGCCCGGCGGCGCGTCCGCCCGCCGCCGCGAGGTTCTTGAGGTCGGGGCTGCAGATGACCATCTTGCTTTCCGTCAGGTTGATTTGGCGCGCGACTTCTGGCGCAGACGACGACGGCGTGGACGCTGCGACGGAGCCGCCCGCGGCCATGATGCCGTAGAAGACGGCGGGCGCCATGTAGTGGCCGGTGAAGATGACTTGCACGACATCTCCCTTTTGGATGCCGTATTGGTGTCGCAGAGTGTGGGCTAGCTGTTTGAGAGAGGTGACCAAGCGGGCTTTGGTTATGGATTTGGATGGATCTGCCGCGTCGGCGTGAAGCACTGTGTCATCGTGAAGCCTTTCGTTTGGCGAGTCTGTCACACCAAGTTAGATGTTCGCATACACAGTTCATTGGTTGATGAAGCTTACCAAATAGGAATGTGAGTAGATCAACCTGCGGCAGGTCAATGTGGTTGGGAGACCGATAGATGGTCTGCCCGCCTCGCTTCTCGACTATCGTCGCCATGCTGACAGCTAAAGTCGGATTTGACGAGGTTCCAACTGGCGTATATGATGTGACAATCTTCAAATACGCAAGCGGAGTGCTCTGCTATGCGTATATATACATCAAGGGACGCAGTTTGACTTGGTGGGAGGGTGGCTGGGACCCAGCCTACCTGGCCAGATAACAGTAGATGAGGGCGAAGAGCAAGTCACGACAGCTCACGAATTTCTTTGCTGAGAGAGTGTGACTTTGACTGGGAAGAATCCTAGATGAGGATGATATTGAGATGTACTCGGAGCCGTCGTAAACCTAGTCACAGACTGAAAAAGGACGAGATCTGGGTCAATCGGCAGCTCGCTTTCCCCGCATTGTTCCCAACGATCTAACCGTGAGTATATCGTGTATTTCAAAGGCCGTGACAAGCCGCGACCCCTGGATCAGCCCAGCCACTGCCGAGGCCCTTTTCCGCCTGCGATACGTGTCGGGGTAACCCATTCATTAATTAGCGCCTCGTCTGCCTCACGTTCCCTCGTGGCTGCGGGGTCGAGTTCGTGCCTCTGCTGTGCCTCTGCTGCGCTTTGCTGGGATTCCTCAGTCCGAGGGACCGAGCGCAATCCAGGGACGATAGCATCGCAGTGGATGTGCGGGGTGATTCCGTGTGGTCAGTGTTGGATCCCTGCCTGTTGACTCTCCAGCCATGATTCGCCGTCCAACATGTTCCACTGACGAAGCAGCGTAGACGGGGGTGGTTTGTGGCATCTTCGGCACGACATTCCTTCGGGATGTTTGGATCACAGACGGTCGGTAGGTGAATCAGCTGTGAGTCGCACCCGATGGCACGTTGTTCAACCTTTACTATCGTCAGCCACATCCCCACGCCGTTGAAGTTGTGCGCGTGCGGTTGGGAACGTTGTTTTCGTAAGGCTTGAGCTAGATCGACGTGGCTGGCTGGGAGAAGCGTAGCTTACGGTGACTCGACCCCATCTCGTGTAACGGTGATGAAGAAGAGTGCCTTGGATGTTTGATTCGTCGGGGTTTATGACTATCTCCGAACCATCATGCCATGCTCATCTTGGCCGTCATGTCAGCCCCAATCTCACCTCTCCCTGGGATGAAATACAGCTTTTGACATCCGAGTCTCAAGCGCCATCTATAATCAGGGCCGCCCGGCCGACGAGACTCCCACAGCCGAACAACCGACCACACAGTACAGAAGCATGCCATTTCACTTCGTCCACGCTGGCGATGTCAGCTCGAGTCGCCGCAAGGCCGCACGAAGCCATGCCATGAAGGGCAAGAAGGCTGAGAAGGTTACTGCATCTTGTGGGAGAAAGGCGGCGACCAAACATCAACTGGCCGAGCTTATACCTGCTCACGATGGCACAATCGCTTGAATACGAGCGACTTGTCGACGTTCTCTCCTGGGGCCGAGCTGACACCCCACATCCGACTACTGCTGAGCCAATGTGAGCCTCAGCCACGATCTAATTCACGCATATACGCTCATGTCGACAGACTTCAACATTGTAGGCGAAGCTGAAAATGTGTTGTAATATAGTAGTAATTTAATAAGAAAGAGAAGATATAAGTAGTTCTATTTAAATCTATAAACTTTCTGGTCATTCTTAGTTTTATCCTTCAGAGCTCTGTGAGCCGAGCAATGTGCTCAAAATGGCTTGGCTCGAGTACGCGATCAACGACAAAGCCTGTCAGTCGTCTTTTCGTTGATGGAGTCACTTTAGTAACTTCTAATGGCAGTCTTCTACGTCTCGCTTGTCGTCACAGCTGCCACACTCGACCTTTACGAGCACGCGGACGAGGACTCGCCGCAATGTGTGTACCACACCATCCAGGCCATCAAATACGTCAACAAGAGGCTTACGGGCGGCGAAAAGCTCTCAGACACGACCTTGGGCGTAGTTTGCATGTTCACAATCCAAGACTCGGCGAGGAGCGACCTGGAAAAGTACTACACGCACATGCGTGGGTTGTACAGCATGGTGCATCTTCGAGGTGGGATCAGCGCATTCGACGCCAACGGCGAGCTGCAGCAAAATATTTACACGTAAGACGGCGAGGCTTTCGTAACCTAGACTGCTGCTGGCTGCGATACTAAAACAGGACCGACATCCAGCACGCTCTGCAAGTGAATTGATTGCAGTCCTCCCTACTTGAGCAGGTGTGTGTCCCGGAGAGTGTCGGCCAGAGACTGGCCTCAGTGCGAGATAAGACACCGAGAAAGCTTTCGATAACCTTTGACGGTGCACCAGAACAAGTTCTGCAACTTGTCAAGGAGGTAGAGTAGGCTAGTTACCCCTTCAACAACATCGGTCGCGACTCGAAGCTGTCGCCAGAGGAGTACAAATCCATCATGATGTCGCTTTGCTACCGCTTAAAACACGCAGGGGCAGCCCACCAAGAGCATCTCAACGCCAACCAGACGGTATGCATCGCGGGCCTGGTTTGCTTAATGACGAATCTGCTATTGCAGTTTGGGAGCCAGCGGCGTGTCAAATATGCGGCACTTGCTGTCTCTCTGAAGCAGTTTCTGTGTGATATGATAGTAGAAACGTAGCTGCTGCTTTTGTCTTATTTCTGGAGGTATTTCTGTCTTTGATATCGATGATGAAGGCTGGCTTTTGCGCCCGAAATCATTAGGTGCAACCAGATCATGGGCTTGAAAGATTGGATACAAGCTTAGAGTTTGCTGCAGAGCCTTCCATGGATTCACGTCTTTCACACCGTGTCTGGAAAGGAACTTTGGCAGAAAATAACATGAGAAGTTACAGTATTAGGCTAGGGTGTAGTGAAGTCTAGGTCTACAAGCTTTATGTTGCATAAGAAGTCGAGGAAGAAAAAGAGTAGGACACTAGTCGCGGATCGAACTGATGACGCCAGGTTCGATTCTCCCAAGTATAGACGTCAGTTGATCCCACACTTGAGCCTGAAGCTCATGACCCCGGGGGCCTTTCGCCCACTCAGGCACCCAATGGCTGCTGTCTCATTAGTCTAGGTCCTGAAAGACATCCTATACAGGGTCGAAAGACGTACTCCTTGCAGTCCGAGACGTACTCTCCATGGCTTTCCGGCCCAGCAGCCATGCTGTGAAGTATGGTCCTGCTCCCCATTTCCGGTGTTCTTCCCAAGACGTTCAAGAGATAGACTGGGATGCGGAGCCAGATACGTCTATATCTCGCCAGACCAGTGTTGCAGAGCCCCGGGTTCAAGTGTTTGATGACGACGCCTGTCTCCGAGTGGGGGCCAGAGAGGCGAGCTGTCAGACAGCGAAGATTTGCACAAGCTTGGTGACGGAGTACCTAACTCCAAGGGTCAGCATCGCTGCTAATTACTATGCAACGCCAAAAGAAGAACATAGCGCCGCTTCATGTCGGACTTGCCCTCTTCGTTGAGAGCCTGGAAGATGTCCTGGCCTGCAAACTGCAGAAAGCTCTCTTGGCCGAAGCCAGGACCGGAGGTGACAACGACGATTTGGGGCGGACTTTGGGACGCCTTTGCCGTCTCTTTCAGCTTGGGCAGCAGAAGAAGTGCCGAGAGCACTGTCCCGACAACGTTGACTGCGATGGAAGTCTCCATGCCCTCGGAGATGATCCAAGTGTCCAATGCTGCAGTGGCGTTCTCGACGAGACCGTGAACGTGAGTGAGCTCCTTCAAGGGGTAGCCTTTCAGGCAAAGGCTTTGATGGAGTCGAAGGCAGCCATGTCGAGTTGCCAGACCTCGGTGGCCTCGTTGCCTTTGCTCAGACATCTGACAGCAATGATGACGCGGGCCGCTCCGACATTGACCAGGTGCTCGACGGCCTCGAGACCGATGCCGCCGTTGGAACCGGTGATGATGTAGGTGTTGTCTTTGCAGGTCTTCCTCGTCGTGGCGATGGAGAGATTCTTGTACTTAGCTCTGAGCAGGCCGATGGGGTCCATTGTGATGATTTGACAAGAGGATATGAAGTTGTAGAAGCTAATATTTGTTTGTGTTGTGTCCAAAGAGGATATTGTTCAGTCGTGTCTTATGCATGACGACGCGACTGTTTTAGTTCCACGAAGCCCCAAATCTATGCCTTCATGCTCCGGAGATACGGTTGACTTCCCATCTTTCGGGCTCCTCCAGAGCATCACGAGTCCTCATCGACCAATGAGAGACTCATTACCTGATTGGGGCTAGCGCTGTCCGAAGGCAGGTGGGCGGGTCCGGACCTCCGCATCTCTCCAGCCGGTACCAGGTGGGGCCGAACCGGCCTCTGAGGCCGCATTTCACCGACAAAATTGGGTGTCGGTGTCCGAATGTATTGGAGAAGCTGGTGAACCTCGAGTCCTCTACCTCTATTCCAGTTGGTAGATATAATGATGCAAATAATACAGAATGAAGCTTCTTTCCGATGAGACTGCGGAGTTTCTACATTTCTGTGTGAACAGACTATCCACAACACGCGCCACTATCTTTGCCGCACTGTTTGGAATTGACGCACATCATCTGGACGGCGTCAATTGCCATGTATTCGCGGAGAAGATGTTGAGTTTTTCGGGACTGGGTTTTTCAACATCAATAAGCAGAAGCTATTGGGAAACCGACATCGTAATGACTGCTAGTCCGAGGGTGGTGCTTAATACCACATGGCCCAGGTCCGGATCCATGTAGACACCGAAACCACAGATTCCGCGTCGCCTTACACATCCCTCCCAGGATGTGGAAAGGCTTGCTGACAAGGAGCGGCACTGCGGCACATGGCGCACGGAGGTAACTTGTGGAAGCAGGTAGAAGCTGTCGAAAGAAGATCGACTCATGAAAAATGCCCTTACAAGTACGAGTAGGAAAGATTTCCCGAAAGCGGAAAGGCGTAAAGTCCGTCGACAGCCTCAGAAGACCCCTAAAGGGAATATTTTATAGCCGAACCGCGCTTTCGGCACCTAACCGAATTATGACCCGCCTCCTCAGCTCCCTTGGCTTAGAAGTCTGGGCCCAGACTTGTCAGGGATGATGGTTCGTCACCGGTCTAAATGCTTCGCTCGGTAGCACAATCAGCCATCTTTCCAATTGGTTTAGGCGTTGCCCGCTGACGCATCATCGGGAGCAAATCCATCGTTGCAGTCAAATCTGCACTTTGTACTTGTGAGACTGCGGACGCGCTGCAAGGCCGAGGTGGAATATTAAAGAAGACGAGATGTCCGGTTCCAAACAAGTTAGAACAGCAGAAGCAACATCAACTCGTTCAACCTCTCTTCAAATCATCGTCTTCTTTTAGCGAGACCAGTAGTATTCACCTGTGACCCTTTCACAACAGACCCTCAGACAACGCCACTACAGCATCACTTTCACACTCCCAATACCTTACCCACACACACTCCCCCAAAAATGTCTGGACAGCAAGGACGCAAGATCGCCATCGTCGGCGCCAGCGGCAACGTCGGCGGCCTCACCCTCAAGGCCCTGCTCGAGAGGAACATCCACACCATCACCGCCGTCGGCCGCAGCGAGTCCACCGCCACGTTCCCCGAGGGCGTCATCGTCAAGAAGGGCAGCTACGAAGACGAGAGCTTCCTCGCCTCGGCCTTTGCCGGCCAAGACGTCGTCCTCCTCGCCCTCGGCTTCGCCGGCTACGCGAGCGGCCAGGAACCCCTCATCCGCGCCGCCGCCAAGGCCGGCGTCAGGTGGATCCTCCCCGTCGAGTTCGGCTCCGACCTCGCGCCCTCCAAGCTGCGCGACTCGAGCCCCATCCTGCAGGGCAAGCAGCGCTTCCGCGACCTCGTCGAGGAGCTGGGCGCGAGCTGGATCGCCATCGTCAACAACCCCTGGTACGACTGGTCCATGGGCGCCGGCTTCTGGGGCATCGACGTCAAGAACCGCGCCGCGAGGCTGTACGACGGCGGCAGCGCAAAGTTCGTCACGACGAACCTGCCCACCACCGGCAGGGGCATCGCCGGCGTCCTGAGCCTGCCCGACGCCGAGCTGGAGCAGTACCGCAACAAGCCCTTCTACCTCAAGTCCTTTTACGTCAGCCAGCGCGACATGCTCGACAGCATCCAGCGCGCCACGGGCACCGCCGACAAGGACTGGAAGATTGAGGTGCTGGACGCCGCGCCCGTGGTCGCGCAGTCCGAGGAGGCGGCCAAGGGCGGCGACCACGGCGCCGGTCTCGTCGCTTTCTACATTAACCACATGAGAGAGGGTTGGGGCGGTGACTACAACGCCAAGGTTGGGGACCTGAGCAGGATCGGCCTCGAGGAAGAGAGCCTGGACGAGACGTCCAAGAGAGTCGTCAGCCAGATTCTTGGGCAGTGATTTGGTTGATACGGAGTTGTATTTTAGCATAGGAGGCCAAGCGCTGGCCTCTGATACGAACGTAGGATGTTTTTGAACCTTTTCACGCATCCCTGTCTCCAAGGCGTGTCAATGTCTGTTCCATTGGGCCGTCTTTTCGTTTTCGACATGATCATAGATCATCAACTGACCTGACTGATATCTTGTTTACTCGGAATGTCACTTTTATTCATCTTGACTGCCAGGACAACTCTCCCTTTTCTCCGCTTCCCTCATGAACGTTATGCTATGAAGGATGATATTCCCGTTCCTTGTTTACCCCACGCTTGCATTAGGAGCACGCATGAGCCCCTTGCATATCACCCCTTGCAACTTCACAAGCTTCGTCCGGACAGCCATCTCAACAAGGTTAGAGCCATCATCCATGTCTCTGGATATGACGCAGAGGGCGAGCTCCCAGCCGTCGCTTGTGGACCCAGCTGCACCTTTACTTTCTCATTCCATCTCTGCCGGAACTTTCCTGGAGGCGGGGAAGCCGATGATGCAAGTTGAGAGAGTACATGAAAGACCACCAACGAATATGTGCAAGTCAGGTACCGGCTTCATGGGCTTAAATACACATCTAGGAGATGGGCTTCCCCTCCCCAAATCACGATGTTTTCAAGGACTCTTCTTTTGCAAGTCACAATACCGGTGCTACTTCTCTCTGCTCTATATCAGCTAGTATCGTACATCTCCCAGCCCAACGACGCTCCCATCATGGTCCAGGTCGGCGACTCTCTGCCCGAGGGCACCAAGTTCTCGTAAGTAACAATTACCGCGCCAAGTCGTCGACCCCCCGCGACATGGTTACACCCCCTCCCGAACAACTGCTGACCACCTCCGCGCGCACTCGCAGGTACGTCCCGTACGACCCCTCGACCGACTCCATCACATCCTGCGGCATCCCCGTCACCTACGACGCGTCGAAAGAATGGGCCGACAAGAAGGTCGTCCTCTTCGCGGTCCCGGGCGCCTTCACGCCGGGCTGCTCGGCCCGCCACCTGCCGGGCTACATCGAGAAGCGCAAGGAGCTGCTGGCCAAGGGCGTCGACGTGGTGGCGTGCGTCGCGTACAACGACGCCTTCGTCATGAGCGCGTGGAGCAAGGCCAACGGCGTCAAGAACGACGACATCGTCTTTTTGAGCGACGGCGAGCTGGCCTTTAGCAAGCAGCTCGGCTGGACGCTGGGCGAGCGCACCGCGCGGTACGCGCTCGTCATTGACCACGGCAAGATTGTGTATGCCGAGAAGGAGGAGTCGCCCAAGGAGGTGAGCGTCAGCGGCGCTGATGCTGTGCTCGCCAAGTTGTAGACGATGGGCGTGGGCAAACCGAGTGAGGGGGGGTCGGTGGTTGGACAGAACTTCTACTTGGGTCCTTGTTGACGACATCGAGGTAGCTTGATAGTCTCAAGGAGACTATTCCAGATTAAACAGCCTCAGCGCACATCCTCTGTCACATGCTCTGGCATTATCAGCGACCCTTTGACGACCTCGCACAACTTGCAGTGTTGGAGATGTTGACGTCGTCTTCACCTCGATCCTTCGGTCAGTTTCGTACTCTGTTCAAAACTACTTTATCGACATGACTTGGTACTCATCTGGAGGAATGAAGGCTCTGAGTGACGTCATCCACGTCGTAATGTCCAAAGAGCGACCATCATCAACGTCCAACACATTTCTTTGAAGAACATAGCTTTCCACGCCATTGATAACCTCTCAAGTTGGGAAACTAAGAAAGATGTCAAAAGAAAGGTGGAATGCCTACCCACCACACACTTGGGAACAATCACCAGATCCGATCCGAGAGTCGTTTGAATATTGATTGAATCATTGAAAGTGACCGAAACTCCCCATCTGATCTACACCGTAGATACTGCATGGTGAAACTCATACACAAGATATCTCCTCTTAACCGTTCCAACACAGCCTGCCACCGACAACTCTTGACCCTCCCAGCTCCCAGAAACACAGAATCAAGCGCCAGTACACCGAGTCGTAGCATTCCCGCCTCCGCCAGCAGCACCGCCGGTAATGACCTTGTTAAAGGCGTCCGCGGCAGCCTGGTCCTGCGTCGCAGCGGCGGCCGCCTGCTGGGCGCTCTTGCAGGTGGCCACGGTCGCCTTGGCCGCCTTGCAGTTGTCGTTGAGGCGGTCGCAGATGAAGCCGGCAATGATGCCGATCCTCTGCGCGGAGCCGTGGTTGAAGTCCTTTGTGTTGCTCGGGATGAACCCGGGCTCCTTGCGGTCCGGCAGGGATTTGCTGAAGACGATGGTGGGATCGGTGCACTTGCCAAAGTCGCCGTTGGCCGCCTGGCGCGTCCTGATCCAGCTGCCGTTCTGACGACGACGACGGAGTTTGTTCTGGGAGTGGCACTCCGCGTTCTGCTTTTCGCACTGCGAGACCGAGGCCTGGAGCTGGCCGGTGTTGACGGCGGTGGCGCACTTGTTCTTCTGCACGTCGCAGGACCGGCCGAGAGCGGCGCCCTTGCCGACGAAGCTGTCGCCGTTGACGCTGAAGGGACGCTTGCCGGAGGTCTGGAGGACGGGGGGAGGGAGGCCGCCGAGGTCGCCGGTGTAGGTCTGGACGTTGGTGCCGGAGCCGGTGTTGTTCTCGCCGTTGCCGTCGCCGCCGCCGCCACCGGTGGTCGAGTTGCTGGCCTTGTTGTTTGCGTCGTCGCCGACGGCCTGGGCGTCGTTGGCGTTGCCAGACGCGCCCTCCTCGGTGTACTGGGCCTTGTTGTTACCGTTGTTCTCTTTGCCTTTGCCAGATCCTTTGGTCGAGTTTCCTCCTCCGGTGGCGCCGGCAACAGGGAGACCTGCAAAGTCGATGTGGTTGGCCTTCAGCTCGCCGGTGCCTCCGGTGATGGTGGGAGTGATGCCAGCGACGGCGGCCTTGATCTCCTCGGGGGTGGCGTCGAGAACGAGCTTCTTGTCGGTGAAGATGCAGCCGACGGGATCGGTGGAGGTGTCGCAGGCGTTGCCCCGGAAGGTCGTGTCCTTCTTGTCGCCGGGGGCAAAGGTGCCGCTCTCCAGCGCGAGGAGGGGGTCGCCGCCGACCGAGGCCAGCTGCTTGGCGAGCTCCAGCGCGATGGCCTTGTTGGTGGCCGCGGCGTTGTCCGACGCCGGGTCCTGGTGCTGCTTGATGGCCGCGATCTCCGGGTTGACGGCCTTGTCGGTGCAGGCGTCGCTGGCCTTGCCGACGCCCTGCGTGTTGCGCTCGAGGGCGGCGTAGACGAGGGCGCCCGACATGCCGCGGATGTCCTTGGCCGCCTTGGCGTTGGTGAAGGCCTGGTCGGCCGTCTCCTGGTGCAGGCAGGCGAGGTTCGTGACCTGCCCGGCGCCCTTGATGGCGGCGAGGTCGCCCAGGAGGCCGAAGACGGGGTCCCCGATCTTCTTTGGGTTGTTCTTGTTGAGGAACTCGCCGGTGATCTTGAGGAAGATCTCGTGGGAGTGCTCCAGGGGGACCTCGCGCTTCTCGACGTGTCGGGCATGACCGTGGTGGTACGAACCCGCAGAAGCGAGGCCCATGAGGGTTGAAGTTGCAAAGGCGACTGCTTGGTACTTCATCTTGACCGACGTTTGAACGTTGATTATCGTTTAAAAGTCGAAGAGGTTTCGAACAGAAAAGACCGGCCTTCTGCCTACAGATCGACTGAAGTAGTAGAGTTCAAAGGTTGAACGTAAGATAGTATGGTAAAACTTGGTGGTTTGCGTCCGAGGCAAAGAATGGAAGAGTTCACAGAACTCGCGGCGAAGAGAATGAAACGAAACGGCGAAGAGAATGTCGTACAAAGATGTGAAGCTACAGCCAAGAAGAGAATATTTGGTGCCGAAGGGAGATCGGTCAGGTTTATAAAGAAAAGATTAGATGAGAAGATGATTAAAAGACATCCCTGGCACATCCGTAAAATTCGGATGGCCAACACATGAGCTGCCTGTCTGCTTGACCAGTCTATGCTGGCATCTCGAGGCGAAGACCTCGACAGTTCAGCCAAAGAAATGGACCCGGAGGAGAGACCGAAGGGTGTGAGACGACATGAGACGAATGCTTTGGGGAACACGGACTGCAGAAGGTTGCCAGATGCAGCACATCTTGGAGTCCGAGGCGCTGGTCTGGCATGTGTCGGTGAGGATCTCCGGACCTGGATGATCACACAAGGATATGTGCCAACGCCCACGTCGGTGGGTAGGTCTACCACTCATGAGGCATCAAAGTGGAGGCTGTGAAGCCCTCGTGGTGTCAACCGGGGTGTGAGATGCTGCAGAGAACGCGGCCTCGTGGCTGAACAACGTGTCACAGGTGTCAACTATTGCGACATGGTTCGCGATATGGGCAGGGTTTCGGCGGCAGCGTTGCGATGAATGAGGAACAAACTGCGAAGCGGCAAAGAGATCAGACTCGCGACAGCGATGTGCAGAGAAAGATGAGGCGGAAGATCAGACAGAAGCAGCCGCAGGATGTCATGAGGCGAGTTTCGACCAGGGTATGGCAGCATGTGTTTCGGCCCCTCAGTCTTCCCTCGTCTTCTCTTGTCTTCCCCATGCGTCGCATCGGCCGCTTGCCGGGGCCATGGCCCATGGTGGAAATGCTTGAATCAGTCGTCCAGCCAATGGCTGTTGTCGTGGGCTCCGGATCGCGAAGTCACCGGCGGTGGAGCGTGGGCAAGGGGAGCCACGACAATTTGCTCAGGGCTTAGCGCAAGAGCTTGTTCTCTGCCCGAGATGAACTCGCCGTCTAGAGGCTGACAATATGGGTACGAGTCCGAGCCGCCGAAGCTGCTTTGTTTGTGATATATTGGTAGGTTAAACTGACTAACACTCTGCAGCATTGTCATGACTTGAACTCTTGCATGAATGCAGTCCGGGATGTCTTTTTTCGGTGCTTCCACTGAACCCTCGCAACGCCTCGTTGTCTCTCTGTGTGATGAAGATTGAGTTGAATATGACAACTTGGAAGTTGATGGTATCTCTACAGTCCGTAGATTGCTCCAGGCTACTTTCAATCCGACCATAACAGGGACCTTTGAGTACTAAACTGTAATTACATTCCTCGTGGTCTCTATGCCATGGAGGATGATCACCTGTGGTCCATCTCTCGGGACGTCGGTGTCGCTGACTCTCACAATCTCGCGATCTTGACCCTTTGAGCCACTGATAACGGAACTAGATCCGAAATACGAGTCGTATCGTTCTGTTGACATCAACTTATCGGGAAAGTATCTTCGTTCGCGCAACGATCGGCCTGTATCGCCATCACCTGCCATAAGATGTGCCGTTTCAGATGATGGCAGACTTCAGACGCATTAGTCCCAAGGGGAAAACCTCGGACATCCTCACGATATGCCCCAGCCATCCTGGCGTGTCATCCCGGCAGCCATCAGAGCCAGTGATGTCGGCTGCCATATTGCCAGACACTTTCCAAGTTCATTAGTCCTCTGGCACGGCCTCATCGAATTCGTGGTTCGGCATTCGGCACTTGCTCTGGTATGACTCGAAGTTCGGACTCTGAAGGACACGTCCTCGTTGATCAGACGACCGACCAGTAGAACGGACGCCTTGGACGCCAGGGATCGAGTCCTTTGCCGGCTAAAGGTTGTTGTTACTTCATTCCATGCTTCACTCGCACGACGCTTTGATTCTTTCATCTTTTGTCGCAACCGCCGACTCGCAGCTGTTGCATTCGCATGACTTGATGCTCACGAAACTGGAATGTCGCCGTACCACGTCCTGCGTGCCTGTATCTCGTCTACGGATCGAGTTGCTAGTTGACATAGCTCTGACTTCAAGAGCTTCGACATTGGATGATCTGCAAGTCCGACGTCGTGCTGCTATGTCATATATCTCTTGTGATATTAGCACATCTTCGCACTTATTCCCTCTGCCGTTCGCCTGATGTCTCCACCTGAACCTTTAGTTGCCGCCCACCATCTTTCAACTCCACATATAGTCTCTTTGGCCTGTCGATAGCTGTAACACTTTCATCTGGTGCCTTTTGAGTTTCCGTCTGAGATCTCCAAACACGTCTTTCGACGAACTGTCTGATGGATCGTGGCTCAACGCTGGGAACCCATCGTTACCTCCTGAGCTACGAAGCTTTTGAATCCTAACAACTTACGTGATGTTGATGATGAGTCTGGTTTATTCTCGACTCGCCCTCGTTGTCTTCCAGTGAATCAATGCCATGTACCCCGCCCTGCTCCTATCGCCAGTTCCTGCTACAAAGATACAATTCCTACTAGGTGGAATAGAAGCCTCTGAACTCAACGTCCAAGTTCCCAGTTTCGGAGACGGCAAAGACACCAATCACAGGACCGACGAAATCCGGATCCGTCATATCTAGTATATCAACAACAGCAATATCGACCAGGCGTTCCGTTCTTCCTGTTTCTGTCGAGTACACGAGCCGAAATTCTTTCTCGGTGTACTCCATCATCAACTTGATGCTCTTCAGTCCGTCTTCCAGTTGTCGGTGGGTGGTTCTGTTGATTCCCTGTGCGGAATTCTTTGCTTCAAAGACAATAGAGGAGCTTGCCGCTTCGCAGAAAATGCGAAAATATCGATGTTCATCTTTGTAATACGCCAAACCACACTTCCATCGCGCTTTCGCCAATTCAGCATCCGCGACGTCGATGGTCACGCCACTCGTTCCCGCAAGCGATCTCTGACGTTTTCCGATAAAGGTAGGTGATTCTTCGGAGTGAGACAAGTCTAACGATGACAAGGTCAATCTGACGGTGGAAGACGACTCATCCAGCAGGTTGTATCTATCCAAAGAGGCATCTCGGATATGGACATAGTCGACAGCTGTCTTCGCAGATAGGAACAAGGTGCCACTGGTCTCTGCGGCTATGGGTATATGGAGCTTGTCTCGTTCGATCCGAGGCCATTCGCCCCTCCAGTCCACGGGCGTCAAGAACGTCTCCCTGCTTATGGCAAACCTGCCCTCTCCATCTTTGCGAACCGCGAGACAGAAAGCCCGCCACCGACCGCTGCAATCCTCAAAGATGTCCCCGTGGCCTGTGTGCTGTATGTACTCGCCAGTGCCATGCGCCGTCAAGATAGGGTTTCTCGGGCATTGCTCGTAAGGACCCCAAATGACTCCCTTTGACCGAGCCATGGTAATTGTTGCGAAGGAGTCACTGGGTACGCGTGCGATCTAAGAGAACAAAACGGCTTGTTTCTTCTAAGTCTGAATATGACATAAGGGCCCTCATTTAAAGAGGGTAAAACTTGTGCGTCGGATGAATGTTAGGCTGATAGATTAATATTAGCATAGAGCGTAGGGGGCGTATGGAGCATTATAGCCACGCGAGGCTATATTACTATAGTGAAGCCTTTGCGATATACCCCTCCAGACTTAAATAAAGCGTTATATAAGTCTGAATAGACCCTTTAATATAAATAAAAGAGAGATTTCTAAATAAATATTTTTAAATTCCTAAATAGAGACGTAGGGAGAAATATAATAAAAGAAAATTAATAAAAAATTATATTATATTATTATTATAATAGGATAATAGTAGGTTTCTTCCTTATATAGCTATTACTATAAGTAATTCAGTATATTTAGAGGCTGCAGCTTTAGTAATTAAAGTAAGCTTTTAAAGTAGTAGTCTCTTATTAGCTGAGGTTCTAAAGTTAAGATAGTAACTACTTAGTATTAAGATCTCTAGTATAGCCACCTCTTAACTTTCCTTTTTCAATAAAATTAATAATATTATTATATATACCCCTAACTCTATATTTACTCTTAATTACCTTATTTAATAGTTTCTAACTTATATTATTTAATTTAACAATTTATTTCAAAAATATTAATACTTCTAACTAGATAGTATCTTATAAGATATATAAGGAGCATACAGCTATAATAATTAAAGTAAGAGCTATCCTTACTTTAAAATAAAAATATAGAGAAGTAGAGGGGGAGGGTAGCCTCTCTAATACCTCCTCTAGATAGTTAAGCTTAAATAAAAGTATATTATTTCCTAAGCTACTATTAATAGTCTATCTATTAATACGTCGAGATTAGCTTTTAAGTTATAAAGTTAACTAATTATATTATAAGGTAGAAGACTATACCTACTAAAAGTAAGCATAAAGTTCCTATATAAGATAGAGGAAATTTAGATAACTATAATTTAGAGTCTAGTCTTCTAACTTCTCTATCTATATATAAAAAACAGTAAGATTATAAGTAGTATATATTTCTTACTGCTTATCTTATATATATATTATATTAGTTACTAATATCTATATAGAAGCTAAGACTACTGAGGGTGTAAAAACTGAGAGGCAGAAGGAGGAGTAGCTACCACTACTAGGTAACTAGGTATATCTTCTCTATCTTTAAAATATACTAACTAATATTATATTTAGTATATATATACCTAAGTTAAGGCTGGGTTTAAAATATCTTATATATAAAAGTAAGAAGAAATCTTATATATAAGCTTCAGGCCTAGTTCTTAATATAGAACTCTAACTTCTTACCTCTCTGTAAGCTAATAAATCTAAAACTATATATAATATATAATATTTATTTTGAGATTATAATTACTAATACTCTACTTTAGATTCTTACTTATAAGAAAATAATATTCTGTAAGGCTCTCACTTTATATAAAGTAGGTCTGAAAGAATCTAAAGTAGAGAGTGAGAATAATAGTAGAATATTATCTAGATTTAGAGTTCTAATAACTTATATATTTATTAATTTTAAGTTAGAAATTCCTATAGGGAATATAATAGTTTCTAGTAAGTTATATATTAGTCTTTCTTTAGAGGTAGTTTCTTTATAGGATACTGCAGCTAGTATTTAGCTTACAATTAATAATCTTATTAGTAACTTACTTCTATAGGTAATACTATCTATATTTAGCTTACTACTTAATAGCTATATAGCTACTCTCTAAGGATATAAATAAAATACTAAAAATTATATTACTTAGTACTTTTTAGAGTAATATTATTTAGGTTCCTTAGGAGCTAGTTATACTTCCTAGCTATAAAGCTATTCAGTTTCAAATATACCTAGCCTCTAGACTTTATTTACTATATAACACTTTATCTTTACTCTATCTTAATATTATAGAGATATTATAGAGGTTTAGAAATACCCTAAAATATTTAAATTTTATATATAAGAATACTTTCATAAAATTATCCACTAATATCTTATCTATAAGTAGATAAACTATATTAAAAAATTACAGCTTATATTCCTAATAAAGTTATATACTCTGAATTTCTATATAGTAGAGGTATATCACTATATACTCCTTTTCTCTAATTATAAAGTAAATAGTTTACTAATTATTATAGTAAATCTTCTATATATCTCCTAAGATAAAATCTAGATTAATAAAGAATTATTATAATACTATAGTCTCCTTTATAGTATATTCTAAGCTTAGAAGTTCTACTTTAGGTATTAATATAGTTATAATATTTTAGTATACTACCTTCTACTAAATAAAGCCTCTAAAGAGGAAGATTATAAAGCCTTATAAGGATCTTTACGTCTCTTTATTATTAGCAAAGGAAATATTACTTACAATCTGGAGCACTTATATATTATCACCCCCTAAAATACTAAAGTATATAGAGAGATAATATATATAATAGAGGTAATAAATTACCTAGTTTACTGCTATATAATGTTTAGAAGATAGATTTATAAGAAAATAAAATAATAGAGTATATATAAAAGTGATATTAAGTTAGATTATAATTGATATATACAGAATCAAGCTAACCTTCTCCTGAAAAACTTTAACTTATTAGGAAGTTACCTTACTATTATACTTCTTAAGTAGAGTGAAAAGTAATAATATTACTGGAGCTTTAAAGTCTATAAGGTTAAACTTTTTCATTATACACTTAATATACTGGTTATAAGTTAAGTAGATTTAGTATACTTTATAGTTACGCGAGATTCTGACTCTAAGGTACTATTTAGCTTATCCCTAGTTTTTCAACTTATAGGTTTACTTAATCTTATTTATTACTTTCTTAGTATTACTAATATAATCCTTATAATATAGAACTAGAATATTATTAATATAGAAGAAGATAAGGATCTTTTTATTATAAGTCTGGAAGAAATATAGGTTTTTATTTATTAGATATAGTCTAAAATGAAGAAGAGTTAAAGAGAACTCCTTATACTATAGTAGAGATATATTATATAGCTTATATAGAGTATAGTGAAGCTCTATAAGCTTCTCTTTTTACTTAAAGCTGTCTAGTATATAGTATATAATAGGTAGGTTATTTAGTCTATATATAGTATTTAAGAATATATCTATAATATTAAACTAGTAGATCTTAAGGTTAAATTATATTGTAATTACTATTATTATTCTAAAAGTATATATAGTGAGAGTTATAGTATATATCTATTTAAGAGGATATTTCTCTTAGAGGTTACTTTATATTAGTTTACAACTGGTAAACGTTCGTAATCGATCGATTTAACGTAACTGGGTTGCAACTGGTAGCTTCTATTTCGTCATGTCTAAGTCTACATTACGGCGCACGTATACGCGCCATGCGCCGTTGGGATCAATCCGTAGGATGATACCTCTCATCTAATTAGTGTAAAAAGTGGGGCACTCAGTGTGTCACCTACTGCTATGGCTTTTGCCACATTAGTGTCTAGTTAACCTGATACTAGTAATACTCTCTTTTGTGGCAAAAGCGTAAAATAGCGTTAAACGTAAAAATAGCGTAAAACGCAAAATAGTATAAAGCGTAAAAATAGCGTAAAAACGCAAAATAGCGTAAAGTGTAAAAATAGCCACTAGTTACATATATCTTTTTGGGTGCGCCAAAAACTGATTAAATATTATAAATAGCGTTTACTTATAAAAATGCGTTTTTTAATTATTGCTATTTAGATACCTCAGGGCCCTCTCGTGGTGATACTCTCTATTTATCCTCTTCACTTTTATGTCTTCCTCTTGTTACTTTCTGTCGCCCTTATAACTTATTTTTCTATCCTTATAATTACTTTATTTATAGTGATAAATACTTTAAAGGTTTAGTTATTAGATACTTTAGTTATACTGTTAGTAAGATTATCTTTACTATTAATCTATTAGATCTTAAAGATCTCTCTTCTTTTATATAATTATTATAACGTTATAATATTAATTATAAGATATTTCTTTTTAGTAGTATCTAACTTAATAAGATATTTATAGAGAGAGTAAGAATTAGTATAAATTACTATTAGTATTATTAGTATCTTAAGGTATTTAATTACTTACTTAATAGTTATAAATATTATATATTCTATATTAACTCCTATAGTTATACTATAGATTTTAGATACTAATATATTATATATAAGTTTCTTTAATTTAGTAGAAAAAAAGTAGATAATATTACTTTTAAGTTTAAAAGTATTATTATCCTTATTAATCTTTTCTATTCTTAGGATAATAATAAATTCCACCTGAGATATTATATTACTATTATTAGTAAAGAATTTATTAATAAAGATATATAATTTCGTTATCTTAATGTTAGTAGGGATAAATATCAGGCTTCTCTTATAGTTTTTTATCTACTATATTAGATATTTATTAAGTTTCTTAATATCCTCCTCTGTTAGTTCTTAATATTAGGCTGTAATAGAGAAGTTAAAATATATCTTTAGTTAGTATATAGAAGTAACGTACGCTCCTTATACCTATTATTTAATATACGTTAACTTTATGGTTTTAGATATATAATTAATAAGTTTAATTTTCTTACTTTATCCCTTTTAGGTGAGAGTGATATTATTATTATCTTTTAGGGTAATTACTCTGCTGTTAAATGTAAGAAGTTTATATTATATAAGTATTAACTTTAGTTTAGTTATAAATTCTACTTACTAGAGTTCCTCCTCTTCTTTACTATTAAACTTAGGTGAGTAGATTCTGAGGATATTATCTATTTATATACTTATAATCCTAAAATACGGATTATTAGGCCTGGAGATTATGAGGTATAAGTTATATAATAAGGTCTCTATTTATAGCTGGTTCTTATAGTAGCTAGAGTATATTATATACTAATAGGTATCTGACTCTGTAAAGCTATATAATAGTTAAATAATAATAATAATAATATTCTCTAGATATAAACCTTATAAGCTTAGAGGTAGTCTTACTAGTATAAGGTAATTCAGTATTATCTCTACTTATATATATACTTACGTGATATCCCAGAGGTAGATTTCTATAGGGGTAACTTCCTTAAGTATTACTAATAATACTAATATTAAGTAGTAACTAATCTGTTAGATTGTTAGTAACTATGTGAGGATATCAGTTTTCTTCTAATTATTAAAGTTTTTAATGACTAATTGTAACTTCTTATATAGTATATTATTTATTCCTTTAATCTTATTAATAAAGTGGAGGCTAAAGATTTTTATACTATTATATTTTTAGGTGTTAAAGCGTTTAAGGTAGATTATACTTTTCGCTAGTAAAATCTCCCACTCTATAGTATATAATTTCTTAAAAAACCTCCCTTATATTTAAATAAAGTTATATTAGTGAAGGTTAATAGTTTTAGTAAGTATCTCTACCTCTTTTATTATTAAATAGATATTATAGTAACTATTATCTGTAAGGTTAGCTTTTATGATAAAGTTTGTGTTTTTATATAGTTATTCTTATCTCCTTAGTCTCTCTTTATCTAGCGTTATTATTAATACTTTCTCTTCTAGACGTCTGTCTGGTAGTTAGTTATCTTATTGATTTTAATCCTCTGCCTCCTTATTATATAGCTGGTAATATAGCTTAACTATTGTGGATCTGAAGATACTAGGTTTACCGTTCGTCTCTATAATATATATCTCACTGTCGATTGAGAGGAGTCTGAAGGATCTTATCTATCCTTAGTATTTATAGTAGATGCGTACTTCTGATTATAATAGTAGATAGTAAATAGTAGCTATTGAGGGACCGTTATGTATGTTTAGGGTGTTAGAAACTTACTGTTAAGTATGGATCTTATATATTTTCTCTATTACTTTCTGGATAGCTACTATACGTCTTATTATATCTAGAGATAGTAGTAATATTAGGTTAAGGCGTAAGTATACTCTAAAAACTAGCAGAATTAGTATAAAGCTATTTAGGCTACTTATATTGTTAACAGTCTTAATAGCACTTTATAGTGCCTCCTCTCTACTAATCTTTAGTATCTTATCTTGAATAATCTTATATACCCTCTATAGGGAGGTATAGTAATATTTAACCTTACTAATACTATTATAGGTTTTAACTGGTATAATCTTAACCTTACTGTCTATACTGTTAACTTCTCTCTTGAAACTTTCAGCTATAAAGTTATATTCTATATTAGTAATAATCCTGTCTGGAGATCCTTAGTATATATTAATCTAGTATACTTTCAGTATGTATTATATATCCTCCACAGAGATACTTCTTATAAACCTTATAGCTGTGAATACTATTAAGGTATTAATAGTATATAATATAAGTTTATTACTATTAAAGTATATAATATTAATAATAATCTTTATATTAAATTTATAGTTATCCTTAAGGCTGAATTTAAACTAGTGTAATATCTTACTGTTTATCTGATATTAGTAGTAGTTCTTTATAATTACTATAATCTTGTTAGTAGTTACAGCTTCGCCCGCTCTCTTAAGTATATTATTTAACTTATAGATGCTAGGGTAGCTAAATCTCTTATAAAGTTACTATATCTCTATCTCTATAAGGAAGTTAATAACTTTATTATAGGGATCCTCTTATATTAAGAACTATAAGTATCTATTATATCTCTCTATAGGTAGTAATACTCCTTTTTACTTAATCTTATTATTGAGGTTATTAAGGTATATTCTGAGGTAATTTATACTGGGGAGATTCAGTAGAAATAGTATAGTTATAGGTATAATATTAAAGTTAATATCTCTAAAAGGTGTAGGTATTCTAGCGATACTGAGACTTATAAATTTTTACCTATCTCTAAATCTAATACTTATCTTTAAAGCTTTCTTATTTAGTGAGATATTAGGGAGGATCCTCTAGAGGGCTTTAAATTATTATATACTTCTAGTGGAGGGTCTGCCTGCTTTAGTGTCTGGGAGGATATTTTTAAAAATAACTTCTAAATACTATAAAGTTAGGAAAGTCTCTAATTTATTAGTAATTATTAAGTAGTAAAAAGTATAGTCCTGAAGGATTTCTATAAGCTATATAGAGTTAATAGTCTCCTCTTTACTATCTATTATAGTAAAGTAGATAGCTATAAAGTTATCCTCTAATATCTCCTCTATATTATCTTTTGCTTTCTCTATTATCTCCTTTATAAGGTTAGTATTATTAAAGTATATTATAATCTCCTCTACTGATATAGTATTAATAATAAACACCTTTTTAATTTTAAAGTAGCAGCTTTATATTCCTCTGGGGTATATTTTATTAACTAGTATTTATTTGCTAGTTTTAAGTATATTTAATACTTACCTTATATATCCCTACTTTATACCTTCTTATGGAATTATCCTAAGATAGTTTTATTATCTTGTAAGTATTACAGACGAGGTGGTTAAAAGTAGTTAAAATGTTAGTTTCACTCTTAGCTATTATATATATAGTCTGCGAGAAATTAGTTATAATCTAAGATATAGTTAACTTTTTATTTTAACTATCTCTTTTAACTTTTAAGTATTTCTATTATCTATTTATATAGCTTATTAACAGTTAGTTTAGCTTTATTGACGATATTATAGAGTATATTAATTATATTACACGCTTAATATATAGTTATATATATCTCCTTATTAATCTTCTCCTATAGATCTTATAGGTTCAGATAGATATATTAAAAGAGGTTAATCTATATTATTATCACTCTGAATATCTTAACTATATTAGTATATTTATAATCTTCAGTAAAAACCTTAAGGTTTATATTCTTCCACTCTCTATAGTAGTTAAAGTAGACTATAAGTATCTCAAACTTATCTCTAACTATTCTAGCTATCTAAGTAATTAAGAGGTTATCTTAAATTAGCAAAATTAATATCTTATAGTATAAGTATACTTATCCTACTAGTATATTATTAAACACTCTCCCTACTATATCCCAGCTAATATTATAACTGATATATTTAGTAATAAATATTTATATTTTATCTTTAAAGATATTATACTCCTCTCTAGTATATTTATTGTTTATTCTGTAGGCTTTACTGAATAATAACTTAACTTTCTCGTGAGGTTAGTTAAATAGGATATAGTATTTCAGTATTAATTAATATTTCCCTCTAAAGTAGATATAAAGTCTCGGGGGTCTGGTTAGCTCTGGGCGTCTTTCCTCCTTATTAGTAGTATTAGTTATCTTTTTGGTCCTCAGTAAGTTAATATCTATATAGGTGTCTAGGTCTGTAGGCTGCAGGCTTAGTATTAGTATTATCCTTATTATTAATATTATTAATATTAACTGTGGGGTAGCTATTTCTATTATTAAGCTTCTAGGTATTAAGGGTTATTAATTAATAGGGATAAAACTTCCTACTCTCAGGAGATTATTAATAAAGTTAGGATCCTTTATAATTTCTTATCTAAAAGCTAAATAATCCTATTAATTAATCTTAATATTCTTTACTATCTATCTTATTAGTATATCCCTTATAAAAATCTCTACTAGCTTCTCTCTAATTATATTCTTATCTATAGAGAAATATATATCCTTCTCTATAAGATAGTTCTTAAAGGTTTATATTAACACTCTCTCTATATTATTAAAATATTCTAAAGTTTATCCCTCAAAGTTAATATAGTAAGCTTCCTATACTTTATTAAAATAGATATTTTATCCTTTCTACAGATAAATATAATAATAGATAAAAATATTATTAAGTATATTATTATTAATATTTATTTAGAGTTTAATATTCTCATCCTATTACTGAAATATAACTTTTTAATATATCCCCATTAGTATTTTTACCTCTATATATTAGAATACTTTCTTATACTTATTAACTTCAGCTGCAGGAATATTATTATTATTTATATCCTCATAATAATTATTAATAGGATCCAGAGAGGAAAATATATTTAGAGTATTAAGCTGGAAGAATATCTATAGTTAGTATAGCTTTATTATATCTTAATTATAGGTATTTCTCTAAGAGCTACAACTTCAGAAGTATATATACTTATTAGATAAATTACTACCACTAAATAGATATCTCCTTCCAGTAAAAACCTTATAAATATCTTCTAATTTAAGATTTTTACTAATTCGCCAGATATTATTCTTTACTAACAACATTAGTAATAAATTAGTATACTTCAGTAGTAATCTTATAGGAGCTTATTATAAAAGTAGAGGTAAATTATAATCTAACAGTAATATTATTAAAGTTATTAGGAACTTAGTTTAGCTTTTCATTATATAAATATACTGCCTGTACTTAATAGGGATAATAGGTAAGTATTAAGGGCATTATCAGTCACTCATCCTTACGTTATCTGATAACTATCTCTTAGCCTATTATCACCACAGAGGGCAACTTTAAGAACAAACTATAGTTATTAGTTAGTTAGACATGTAGGTAGGAATAAGGGATAGTAGTTTCTTAACATCTTTATCTCAGCATTAGTTATAATATCTTAATAAATTACTATATCCTGGGGGATCCTAATTAGAATATCTCTCTACTATATTTACTTATAAAACATAAAAAAAAGAGATTACAGACTGACACTATTATCTAGTTTTATATCTAGAATATTCATATATCAGTTTATATTATCAATTATACCTTTATAATTATTCCTAAAATCTCCTTACTATATAAAATAAAGACTCCTTTCTTTATTATTATTCTTATTATAATTAAATCCTAACTACTAAGTAAGCTACATTATAGATATAAATATATTAACTAAGGTATTTTACTTCTTCTATATAATATTAGAAAGAATACTTTCAGTATATTATTTTTAGTTACTAATATATTATATCTATTATTATTAAAATATTCTCTTATCTCTTATTAGTTAAATATATATAAGATATAGAAGAAATTAGTAGTAAGGAATAGTAAGGAATAGTAGTTTTTATTATAGATTCTTTTCTTTTAGTTATATTAATTTTATTATCTTATCTCAGTGTTTACTACCTTAATTTAATATTAATCTAAATTGTCTTTTTATTATATAGTGGACGTAATATAACGTTAAGTAAATAGGTTATTATAAGGTTATCTTTACTTCTATTTCTATCATGAGTATAATATTAATAATTTCTCTCAGAGTAGTATATAGTTATAATAGCTTTAAGTTACCTGTTTCTACTTAGAAGCTATCTATAAGGTCTCTTAGGAGGTATTATAATTTTATCTCTTTAGGTATTCCTTACTGATCTGCAGTTAAGTAGTAGTAATAAGTACCAGTAGTAGTTAAACTACTAATCAGTGTTAGTTTACAACTAGTAAACGTTTATAATTGATCAATTTAACATAACTAGGTCGCAACTGGTAGTTTCTATTTCATTATATCTAAGTCTACATTACGGCGCACACGTACGCACTATACGCCGTTAGGATCAATCTATAGGATGATACTTCTTATCTAATTGGTATAAAAAGTGGGGCACTCGGTGTGTCACCCACTGCTATAGCTTTTGCCACATCGGTGCCCAGTTAACCCGACACTTTATATATAGATTCTAGCTTTATAGCACTTAAGATAACTATCCTGGTTAAGCTTATATATAAACACCTATTTCAGAGGGATAGATTTTAACTTTACCTCACACTTAGTAATTACTTTCCAGATACTTATCTCTATAAATTTATCAATTTTAGTGATAGTTACCTTAATAAAAGTAAAGTAAAGTAGTTCTAGTAAGTATTTAATATTCTAATAGGTTTTAAGAAGCTTTAAAAGCTAGTTAATATAGATTTTACTAACTAGTATAGTAGAGATCTATATTTACTTCACTTAGTTAATTAATATAAAGATAAAGTAATAAAAGATATAGTATCCCTAGTCTACCTCCTTAAAAGCTTTCTCTTAATTAAATATAAAAGTATTAAAGAAAATATTCTAGTTATATTTTATCTAGAGGAATATAAAGTACACTCTAAAATATAGTAATTACCTTAGTAGTGTTTATAAGAATTAGCCTAAGTTTTTATAGTTATATACCTATTCTAACTTCTCTCTAGTAGTATTCTCTTCCTTATTACCTAAATATAGTTATACTAAATAAGTAAGAGAGACGTAATTAGTAAGTAATATATAAGAATCCTCTATATTCAGAATTTATAGAGGGAATATATCTATTTAAATATAAATCTTATTAAGGATTATATCTTCAGCTGGATTTAATTTAGAGTTAGTATTCTGAAACTCTCCTTACTTCTTATTATCCTCCTCAGGGGATAATTCTAATAAAGAGTCTAGAGTTACCTATAGAGATATAGAGTCTGGAGTTACCTTAGAGATTAGTAGCTACCCTCTTTATATATTATTACTCCTCTTTAAGAGTATAAGCTTAGAAAGTTATATAGGTAATATTTTATTATCTAAAACTAATATAATATTATCTCTTATCTATATTCCCAGAATCTCTAACTCTGGGGATACTTCAGAAAATAATTTTTATATCTCCTCTATAATTTTATAAACTTAGTTACTTTAAATTACTTTAGTAATATTATCTTTTAAGTAGAATATTCTCTTATTAAATAATATATTTCATATAATAATAATTTATTAAGTTAAGAGGATCTAGATTCTATAGAAGTTATAAGAGTTTATAATATATCCCACTAGGTATCTAATATACTTTTAAAACTTAATTTTAAAATTTTATCTATTCTTATTTACTTTATATTCTTTCTTAAGAGGATATACTCTATATTTATATATATAGATTCCTCCCTATTAAGAGTGAGAATTATTTAGAAAGTTTAGCTTATAAGTGGGATTATATTATTTAATATAATTTTATAATTAGTCTTATTTAATCTAAATTAGGGAGAGTTATAATTAATATTAAAGTGGACTTATATTATAGAGATAAGCTACTATAATAATAACCTCACTCTAAAGTGAGGTTAGGAGGCCTAATATATTAAGTATCTTAAGAGCTTTAGTGATAAGCTTTTTACTGGCTCTCTTAATACTACTATTTAGCTTCTTAGTATATAAAAGAGTTAGTTTAATATTAATACTCCATTTTAATATCTATATTTAGTATCCTGTGAGACTATTAATTATAATTATATTTTACTTAATATCTTATCTGATTTTATATAATATAAAGCTATATTATCTTTAGACTTAATATTTAAATATCTAGAGAACTATAAAGATATTAAAATATTATTTTGAAATATATAGAAAAGTGAAGAATTACTCTATATATTTATCTTTAATAATAAGAAGCTATTTACTTCTATTTAATACTTCTAGGTAGTTAAAAAGATTCTAGGAGATCCTATAAAATAGTTATATAGCTTTATTTTTAGAGGTTTAGTATGAAATAACTAAGTTTATATATATAACTATATAATCCTTATATTTAAGGGTAGGGATATTTTAGATCTTCACCCCCTAAGTATTAAGAACTAGCTTCTTAAGTATTTATAGTCCCAGGTATTCTAAATAAAGATACTATATTATAATATTATCTACTCTCACTCATTATATATTTCAAGATTACTTAATATAAGTAAGGATAAGAATATAGAGATTTATAATAATATTATTATTTAAGGTAAGTAGATTAGGAAACATATAGGAGGAGTAAAGTTTAAATTCTATAGAAATAATAATAATTTTCTTTACTAACTAAACTATCTGAATATTCTTATCTGGGGGTCTGAAGTGAAGAATATTATTATAGTTTAAATACTAAAATCTAGATTTCCTAAGGAGGTTTTCTAAGATAATATTTATATAAAAGCTCTTAATATAGATAATATTCTTCAGAGTGATATCCTTATTTCTCTTTATACTATTAAGGATATTATAAAGGATCTTTATACTGTAGGTTATAATTAAGTATAAGGAGGCTCCAGCCTTAATTTATCCTGATATATTATAGGTAATTAAGTTCCTTTTAAGGTATAAGAGGTTATTTACTAAGTGAAAGGCTTTATAATAATTAAGTATAATACTGCTAGAGATAATATTAAAGCTCTAAATATAAGTTAAGTAGACTGCTTCAGGCTTAAGCTTAGAAGTAATTAAACTAGACTCCTTATTAGGAGTATATAAGTTATCCTCTATAATAATAAATATAATAATATTATTAGATATTATAACTATTAAAAAGTTATTACTAAATTATAACTTCTTTACCTTACTCTTAAATAATATATCTTTAGATTTACTATACTAATGTGAAGATATATTAGGGTTCCTTATGGTAAGCTATCTCTTATAGGCTACTTTAATATAAACTTCAGTAAAAACTAGAATATTAAACTTTTTTCGAATTTCTATAGTTTTATCTTTACTAGTAGGATTTCCTTCACCTGTAAGAGTAAATTTAAAATAGATATAGTTATTTAATTACTAGTTATATATATAATTATATAGGTAGGAATTATCTAACTTACTTTATAAAGAGTTTTTATAAGTAAACTTATTATAGAATTTACTATTAGATTTACCTATAAGAGTTATATAAATACTACTGGATCTTTCTAAGTTACTAAGTTATTAATTATAGATTAAATCTTTAAATATCTTAGAATACTGTAAGATACTTAGAACTGTAACTTTAAAATAATTTTTTATTAGTATATTTTTAAGGATATAGTTAGCCTACTCTAGAGTGAGATAATATCTTACTACTTCTAGGAAATCTTATAAAATAAGAAAACTCTAAACCTCTAGAATATTAAGTAATATAACTTTAAGGAGGATATTTTAGAACTTCCTTATCTAGATATTAGGATTTTAAAGTATTCTCACTTTTATAAAAATATTTCTATACTCCCTTTATATTACTATAAGATAACTAGCTAAACTTAGAGTATAATACTACTTTAGTATACAGACTAGAGATTAAATAGAGATATTATTAGTAATTAGAAGTTTTTACTTTATAAGGATTAGGATATTTATTATAACTATATTATTAATCTACTTAAAGAATATATTATATACTTTCTCTTATTAGAAGTATTTTAATTTATAGGAGGTATATAATATAATATAATTTATATAAAGCTTATAAAAGCCTGCGGATTTCTTATTTAAGAATATAAGAGGTATTAGAGGTATTAGAAGTGTTAGAATGTTAGGGGGAGTTAGGTTATTATCTATACTAGTTAGGAGTATTTATTAGATTTTATCTTCTTTATCCTCTCTTAAAGTGATAGTTACTTTAAGAATTAGAAAGTTAATATAGATAAGATTATATACTTATAATTTAGTATAATATATTTTAACTTATTTACTATTCTCTTTATAAAAGTAGAAGTTAAGTAAAGGGATTTTATTAATTTTACTTAGAGAGGAGGATAATATAGAGAGTATCTCTAGATTAATATACTTCTAGAGGTTTTTAATTTTAACTTTAACTATAAAAATAATATACTAAATAGAGAAGTTTCTATAATTATTAAGTTTAATTAAGATAGTAAATTTTAATAAGGATATTATAGTAGAGGTAAATAACTAATATAACGATAGAAACCTTAGTAGAGAGAAAGAAAGAACTAGAGGTAGATATATATAGATAATAGAGATATTTATATTATACTCAGAGGACTAAGAATATTAGAAAAGTTAGATTTATAACTATTATAAAGAAGTTACTAGGTATATATATAATCTAAGAGAATAAAATAGCTTATTTCTTCTAAATCTGAATATAATATAAGGGCCTTCATTTAAAGAGGGTAAAACTTATATATCAGATGAATATTAGGCTGACGGATTAATGTCAGCATGGAGCGTAGGGGGCGCACGGAGCACTATAGCCACGCGAGGCTACGTCACTGTAGTGAAGCCTTCGCGACAGTAATCATATGCGTGACATGCGTGCCGCCTTTAGCGATGAGAAGGTAAAACCACCCATTACGCTTGTATATATTCGGCCTTTCGGGGTAAACGCCCCTGGTGCCGGTCCATAGTGTGCGTTCCTCTGATAGCTTTTCGCCCGTCATGACATCAATCTCGAAACAGCTGATATGCGTCCATGGTCCGGGTGTAGCGGAACCAGTGACGTAAACACTCTCGTTGTCGTCGAAGAAGAAATCCGGATCGATGCCGACAAAGTTAAAGCTCATAGGGTCGCTCCAGTGATCGGCCCAGATATCCGCGGTCGATAGGACGAAGTTTTGTTTGTCCACGCCGCCCCAATCTTTCCGGAGGACAGCATTGGTGCAAACAATATATGATCGGCCGTCGTGGTGTCGGATGGTGGGAGCATACAAGCCAGCAGTAGCGGGCAGTATTTGGCCTCCAGTTTCTGGGGCTGGTGGGCTCAATCTGGTTGTCGACTTGGAGAGGCTGAGCTGGCTACGTCTGTTGACGGCGTTCCCTGGCGAACAAAGTTCTCAGTCATGCTGCATATCCATATGGTCTCACGTATATGTAGCATCGTATCGAGTTACCGATATGTTTCCATGACGCGAGGTCTTTGGAGGCGTATATGGGCAGACCAGGGAACAGGTGGAAAGAAGACGTGACGACAAAGAACCAACCAGAGACACTGACAATGGAGGGATCATGTGCAAAGCCTGGTACGATAGGATTGATAATTTGAGACATGGGGACTGGAGAGCCTTTCTCAAGTCCCAACTCTCGGCGCTTATGCTTCCACGTCGGTGCAGAGGAACCAGGAGAGAGGCAGCAGCATATCAAATTCCTTCGAGCAACCTCCTCTCCAACCGTCTCAGCTCAAGTGTCATTCGTCAGCCCAAGGTGAAGAAGGTCTCGGTCAGATTTTGAACCCACCCCTTACCTCGGGTCAATAATGGCCATCACATCGTGACCTTTTGGTCTTAGACTCGGGGGTTTTGCGAGAATATGTCCCGAGATGCTGACCATTCACAGCGTTCCGAGTACGGAGGATGGTACGCGGGTGGCCGTATAATCCGTACAGCGAATAGACTCGTCTCGATTCGTCTAGCCCCCCGACCAACAGACGAGGATCCAGTCGCGTGGCATGGTTTCTCCGCATTCGTGCTTGAAGCATCTCCTGACCTCGACCTGTAAGGGTGCGATAGGGTGTGCGATATGGAGAAAGGAGACGGCAGATCTTGCACCACGGACTCAAGAACGACGGCTCCCATGGGCTCGTCAGGACATTGCCTACACTCGGTCTGCTGACAATCCTCAGCGTTTGTGGCTGGCAGTGGCAGGTCTACCGCCGCCAAAGCAAGAAAGAGGAATGACGGTCGTGTCGTAGAGGTCAGTCTTCCAGTGAATGGCTCAATGCAGCGGTCCACTAGATGGTGTGGTTCCAACTCTGTACGCAAGGCCTCTAGGCGAACATTTCCAATATCGATGAGAACCACCATATTCCCCATCAAGCGATGTGGTCCAAACCGTGTTCCTATTCCCCATGGGGTGTTTCTCCACTTCCCCGGCCAGTGTCTCTAGTGTTCGTATCCGAGCAGAGCCAATCATCAAAGATTGAGTCACAGGAGGTCTACATATTCGGCTGTAG
Organism: Colletotrichum lindemuthianum; assembly: GCA_001693025.2. Lineage (NCBI taxonomy): Eukaryota > Fungi > Ascomycota > Sordariomycetes > Glomerellales > Glomerellaceae > Colletotrichum > Colletotrichum lindemuthianum. Next base: position 56,824 of record MASP02000523.1, read on the forward strand.
GTTACAATCCGTTCTCAGCCGTGTCTCTGCCAGGAACCGAAACCGCGCCTCGTACCTCGTCTTCGGCTCGGCACCTCAGGCTCTTGGTGGTCATCGACGCTGACGGATTTCTAGCCCACCCAAGATGTGACCCCCGGATCCGACTACACGGTAAGCCTGGCCGATCCGTCAGCATAAATAGATGGCCATCTCCCCAAGCTTGAAGTAAGGGATGGTCCATCGGCCGAGAATCTTTCCACGAAAACTCCCATCATGGCCAAGAACGCAGAAGCGCAGCCCACGGCCGAAAAGGTCTTTGACAACCATGCCGATCATCTGGACCGTGTCGAAACCCCGATGAAGCCCGCCGAGCTCGTCTCGGAGGCCATCGCCCAGGGCCAGATCACCTCGGGTTACGAAACCCTGACGTTGTGGCAGACGGTCAAGAAGTTCAGGCTTGTCAGCATCGTCTGCTTCCTGGCCGCCCTCAGCGCCGCCACCGACGGATATCAAGTAGCGTAAGAGTTTCCTCTTCACTAGCTTCTTCTGCTGTTTCCTCTTCCTTCTGAAGCTTGGCGACGTGTAAAAATGGCGTTAATCTGACGTACCACCAGCATGAGTGCCAGTATCATCGCAAACAAGGGCTTCGTCGAGCAATTCGCAACAACGACAAACGCCGCCGGCACAAAGTTCATCGACTCCCCCATCATCAGCTCCTGGGGCGCCTGCATGAACGTCGGCCAGATGCTGGGACAGACCACAGTCTCCTTCCTCAGCGCCAAGCTCGGCCGAAAGGTCGCCATGTACTGGCTCTGGCTCGTGCTTCTCACGAGCGTTCTCGCCGAGACCCTGGCCAGGCACTGGGCCGTGTGGTTGGTTGCCAAGATGCTCGCGGGCTACGGCGTCGGCTGTCTCCAGGCCGTCATCCTCGGGTACATTAGCGAGATCGCGCCGCCCCGGATCAGAGGCGGTCTCCTCATGTGCTACAGCTTCTGGTGGACGCTCGGGTCGTTCCTCACCCACGTGGCTCTGCAGAGCATGAGCAGGAGGAGCCCCTACAACTGGCTGACTCCGGTGTACACGCAATGGGCCCAGGTGGGCTTGATGATTATCATTTACGTCTTCCTGCCGGAGTCTCCCGTCTGGCTGGCCACCGTCGGTCGCGAGGAGAAGGCAAAGGAGTGCCTGAGGTGGCTCCATCGTGGTGTTGAAGGCTATGATGTGGACCACCAGTACAGCCTCATCACCCTTTCGCTCGAGCATGAGCGTTCCATGGCCTCGGCCCAGCGCAAGGAGTCCTGGACGAACATCTTCAGAGGCACCGATGGCCGCCGCACCCTGACGGCCTTGTGGACCGTCGTCGCGCAGCAGTTCACGGGTCTCGCGCTCTTTGGCACTTTCGGAACGTACTTCTTCCAACAGGCGGGATTGCCGGACCCCTTTGCCATCAAGGCCATCACCGTCTCGCTCCAGATTGTCACCGTCATCGCGGCGGTGTTCCTCGTCGACAAGCTCGGTCGTCGGCTCATGGCCTGTCTCGCAACGACGCTCATGTGGGTGACGTGCCTGGTGGTGGGCATTCTCGGCGTTGCCCCCCAGGTCAAAGCCACGACCTACATCTTCGTGCTGTTTGCGTCTTTGTGGAGTAAGTCTTTTTCCTGGCGCTTGAGCTTTGCTGCGTCTTGTGTGGGCTACATCTGACTGGAAAACCACCTTGTTTGCAGATGTCGGTATTGCCGCCAACGGTGCCGCCGGCTGGGGTTTCATCGGCGAGATCTCGTCCCAGCGCTTGCGTCCTTACACGTCAGGATTCGCCGCGTCGGCCAACTCGTTCGCCGGACTGATCATGTCTGTTCTCATGCCGTACATGGTCAACGCCAACAGGTGGAATTGGGGCCTTAAAACCGGCTTCTTCTACGCCGGAGTTGGTGCTCCCTTCGTTCTGGGCATGTGGTTCCTGATTCCTGAAGTCGCTGGTCGTTCGGCTGCAGAGCTGGATGAGCTCTTCGAGAGCAAGGTCAAGCCCTGGCGATTCCACAAAACCGAGACGGCCACTCAACGGTTGGTCCAGGCTGAACGAGAAGATTAGCTGAAGGTTGGGGAGGGAACAGGTTGGCATCTCTGGCTGAAACAACTATATATAGTCTCTGTGGTGTTGGGCTTCAAGTGGTTATAGTCAGGCTTTATAGATGAGCCAGGCTGCTGTTGGAAATATAGGAAGGAGTAACTCCATGACAAGACAACAGACAGGCCTTCTTATTTCGAAAGTGAGCTCAAGTAACAGGATAATCTGGAACGACATCTTCATCACCTATTGGTGGTCATAAATAACAATGGCAGTCACATGACTGTTGCTCTCAGTCTTTGAGGCTAGTTCAGCAGCCTGCTTCAAGTAGTTATCGTGGCATGTGTATCCATGAACTGTTCACCAATTAATTGGAGCCTGGCCATATCAAGCTAAACTATTCTCTTCTGACCGAATATCTTTTCAGCTACACCAAATATCCCATCGTCACTGCGGGTCTTGGACTCTTACCATTCAGCGGTACTACAACCCACGGTTATTTCTTTGCAAAAATAAAACCAGGCAAAATCAACTCTCCAAGACAGGTGCTTCCAGTCTTTTCTTTTGACCAACCCTTCTTTCCAGCCAACTCTGGACTCTTCAACTTCCTTCCTCCACATCACCCAAACCAGATCCTTCTGAGGAACACAAATCTCGTCTCTCAACGCCTTTCTTCCCATCTCGCCGTCGTTTACAGACCAAATTCGTCTCTAAAGACCATACTCACATTTACTTGGTACAGGTGCGATTACCGCATCCCCTCCCCATCCGCTCCTTCCAGCTGACCTTACTATCGCCAGCCCAATCTGAATACGCGCCGAAAATGCCTCCCAAGAAGGCTACCAACAACGGCGACGCCGCCACCCCTAGCCATGGCTGCACCGATGCCGAGGTGAAGCTCATGATGGCCATCATGAAGAACATCGCCCGTCCCTCCGGCTGGGACTTGGACAAGATCGCCGAGGAAGTCGGCGCCACCAACGCCCGAAGCGCCAGCGAGCGCATCCGCGTGGCCGCCAACAAGCACGGCTGGTACACGGCCAGCATCGCCAACGACGATGCCAACGGCGGCGGTCGTGGCAGCGGCGCCAACACCCCGCGCGGCAGGAAGACCCCCGCTTCTGGCGCTGGCCGAAAGAAGAAGCAGCCTGTCAACGAAGACAGCGAGGAGGAGGCCGAGCTCGAGACTCCCACCAAGAAGAAGGCTAGAACTGTCAAGGCGGTCAAGATGTCGGCTCTGGAGGACATTCCTGTCAACTCCGACGGCCTGGCTTGAGGGCATTTCGACTTTGCACGGGGTCAATGGGTGGATCTGGCAAACAGGCTGTCAACACGACAAGGCTATACATCTGGGCCTTCAATACTTTCCAAACATACGATGGCCCGAACATACGTGACGGACGACGTAACGGACGTGATCTCCGGATTGCAAGCTTAGTATACGGGCAGCTGGACTCTGGGTCCTAAATAAGAATCATGACACAAACCTCTGCCTTTAATTATCGTGACTTGCCATGATTGAAGCTATTTCTGTGGTGTATGTCCATGAAGATACGTTCTCTCAGGGCCGTGGTTCCCAGAGACAACCTCAACTGCTTCAATATCAGCCCACAGAATTGTTGTTCCCCATTGACAAAACACAAAACCCTCACTTATGCTTGCCAAATTCAGTCAAGCCAACCCGTACGGTCTTTACAGCGCGTGAAGCTGCACTAAAATGGCTGAAATACCCGTCGAAAGAATCCATCTGAGAAATCCTGTGGAGGGGTTAGCTGCACCATGATGGAGACCGTAAGCACAGCGACCAGTTCCGATTGGCGAAGTAGCAGGCAACAATTATTCCATAAATTTTATCGGCCATTTGCCTGTTCGACATCGTGCAACGTTTCTCTCTCAACCGCTGAAGAAATCGTTGCGTATTCCTTGGGAGGGCACGAGGCAGTCGAAAATGTCACAACACGTCTACACCTACCAACCTCTCCCAGCAGGACGCTGGTTTCGACAACTCCATATCTATCCTGGACAGCTCGACGATCCCATTGTCTGCGATCTGTTCAACGTCGCGATAGACAATGCTCCTCCATACAAAGCTCTTTCCTACGTCTGGGGAGACCCAACCCAGACTACCTCCATCGCCTGCTCCGGGATCCAGAGGGAGGTGACCGTCAGTCTGTTCGAAGGCCTGAGGCGCATCAGAAGCTGCGCCAAAGTGGAAATCGCCTGGGCGGACGCTATTTGCATAAACCAGATGGACTACATCGAGAAAGCCAGCCAAGTCAACCTCATGGGCGCCGTCTACGACAAAGCTGCCGAAGTCGTCGTCTGGCTTGGCCAAGACACCGACGCGATAGCCGAGACAGCATTCCATGGCGTGATGAGCGCCAACGCAGCCGTCAGAACAGGGACGCAAAGAAGGTGGAACACCGTCCCGGGATTCGACATGACCGTCGGCGAGGGGCCAAACTCGTACCCCGTTTCCGTTCTCAAAAGCACCATGCCGTCAATACTGGAGGATCAGCACTTGGACGCCATCATGAAGCTCTACCAGCTGCCCTGGTTCACCCGCGTGTGGGTTCTCCAAGAGGTTGGACTGGCAACAAAGGCAACAGCGTTTTGGGGAGACAAGTCCATTGACTTTAGTGAACTCGTTACTTTTATTCACTTTGGCATGTCTGACGAGGATCTCATCAAGAGACTGGGCCAAGGCGTGCGCGATGTTCTCTCCGGTCCGCCGTACTACGCCTTTTGGAATGTGTGGTCGACGTACGACAAGAAAGGTGGCTGGGTCGACACCGATCCGGTTCTGAAAGCCTTCACGACAGTACTGGCAGCCGACTGCAACATTGATTTCGTTCTCGTGCTCGAAGCCTCTAGGCGATTCAACGCTACAAACCCCCTTGATCACGTCTTTGCCTTTTTGGGCCATCCGAAGGCACTGATGCCCAAAACGAACGACACTTTGGTCCAGGCAGACTATGGGATGAGTCTGCCTGAGCTTCATCTTCTCGTCGCATCTAGTCTGGCTCAACAATCGCTCAACTTTCTCGTTCAGGTACAAAACAACACTGAGAGCTTGCAACCGAGTCATCCCCATCCTTCATGGGTACCGCAATGGCACATCAATGATAAGAGTGCGCCTTCGGCATTTTGGGAGGCCTGGGATGCCAGTCTGCGCATTTCCAGGCAGTCTCTTCCGGTAGCTCGTGTTTCTGGCGCCGAACTGACTGTTCGTGGTATTGTATTCGACACCGTCGACCTACACACCGATACCATGAAGGAGGACGATTTCGATCGCTTCCACTACGGACCTGGCGCTTTGATTGAGCAGTGCTGGAACTTGACAGAGAGCGCGGCCCAATCAGCACCTCACGTCTACGGCGATGATCAAGCACCATTGGCGTTTGCATCGACATTGACGTGTGACTACAGAAGCAGCAGAAGTGGTTCCGAAACCGAAGAAGCACTCGTCGAAGACTTTATGCAATACGCCGACATCACGAACGAGGACTTTTACAGGAAAAAGTTGAAGAGGTTCGGCATCACGTACCGGTTGATCCCCATGCAGCAGCGGTTCTTGGGCACCAAGTTCCACAACTACGGCTCCAACAGGCGCTTCTTCACCACGAAGCGCGGCTACTGGGGACTGGGACCCCCGTTGATGCAAGCAGGAGACGTTTGTGCGGTTCTGATGGGGGGAGATGTGCCGTTTGTGCTCAGACCGACGGACGACGGGAGGTTTCGCTTGGTTGGCCAGGCCTACATTTATGGTGTGATGTACGGAGAACTGGTGGACAAGGCGGAGATGGGAGAGGATACATTGGATATCCAAGAAGTTCGACTTGTATAAATCTCATACACTTCAGCTAAGGACACCTAGCGTAGAAAGGAAGGTGGTATTTTACGTGTTCAGCCCCCCACCTGGTAGGCAGGAGCATCAATATTTCCGAGTTTACGACGGGATTTGTACTAAAGAGGTGTAATGTGGCGTTTGAAACATTGTGATCGAGTATCACTTCACAGTCTGAGTATTGATTTAGCCAGCACCATCTATACTTGAAGCCACTTCCGAACACTTTCTTTTCTTGCTTCTGCTGCTCATTTCTGCTAAAAGGTGCTGACGATACTATACTGAGCATAACCTCGGAGAATCGCATTCTTCAATTTGAGCAACAGAAGGGTGTGCATGAGAATTGTGACTTACAATCTAAGCATCAGCTACCCTTATCCTGTTGGCCTCGACACTTTGATGTGGCATCTCCTAATGACTCTTGATCCCAGCGGTGCAGCTCGATGAGCATCAAGTCACGACAATTACCACTATTGAAGTTCCTTTGGTCGCGGGACTACGAAGTCTGAACAGGACAGATGAAGTTAACGATGCCTGCTTCGCCGCCCACCGTTTGACCCGTTTCTGAAGAGTCCTTGGTTCCATGAAATCATTCTCGATGGATATATTATGTATGCATGGTCCAGTTGACCTCCCGGATGAAGGTAGTCCAACAAATATAATCTCGGGGCCTGCGAACCTCGTTGGTGGCGTCCTCTAGGTCCGAAAAGCGCTTTGGTGAGTACGACTTTCCCTAATGCTAAATTGTGATTCCGCGCGTCTTGGTTCATTTACAGAATAGAGAGCATTTAGTGCGTGGACTGTTTAGGGCTACATGGGAGTTGGAAAGAGCATCACATTTCCCATTAATATGCCACGTATCAAATCCATCTCGGAGGGGCAATCACAAACATTAAGACAATCAGGTCGCGAATGAGATGATGCTTTGCCGAATATTAGTCGATTCTACATCAGCAGGTGATCTTTTCTTCTTTACTCTCACTGACAGGATGACCGGACTACCAAACAAGAGCAAGCCATTTCCTCTGATACAAATACTCAAGCTCAATCTCTTCAGTTGCGTTGTTGAAGAGAGCAGAACTGTATCAAGAAAGGCCACCAGTCTCTATGCGTGGAATTCAAACTATCACCAGGCCAGCAACGAGACTCACAGGGGAGTTTTGAGATTGGACGCGCCGCCGAGTGTACAGCATCTTTGAAAACTTCGCGTCGAGGCTCACCGCTGCGGTAATTGAAGTCATATTCACATCAAAGGCATACCCCCAAGGTTGTACGGCCGTTGTACTCAGTAGACCATCGAAGCCGGAACGACAAATGATCCTCGGGCTCAACTGGGGTGGTCCAATCTACGACTCGAGTGGAGGCCTTGCTACCGATCCCGAGGGCATCGCCTGACTCAAGGTTATCAAGAAATAAACCTTGCCAGAGCTACATGTACATCCTCGAATGCTTTTCATCCCCTCAAGCGCGTCCCGTTGTCAAGATCTAGGACTGATGATTCAGACAAGTGGCATCCCCTTTCATCGCTCGGGCGCACGACGAGACGCAGCAGCCCATCTGAAAGAACGAGATCTACACACAGACGTCATCGCGTATCCCCATGGGACGCATCGCCTCATGTTGTTGAAACTCGTTTCGTCATTGCGCGGCACGATGGGCTTCGAACCGAGTTCTCCGTCTGAATAAAGTACTTCCGTCTCGAACCATGTTCCGACTCGTGGCAGTCTAACCTACCAACTGACCTATCAGCCCTCCATGGATTACTCCGTCCAGCGCCCTTCTCAACCCAAAATCCCAAAACTCCTCAATGCCCTGTTTTCCCTCTCCATGCAGACGCCCAAAACAAGCTTACCCCGGCTCCTGAAAATGTCTGAAAACGCTTTTGGATCTACCCGGCCATGACAACTCCAGTCTTGAGTGCTTGCTTTTGCAGGTATCCCCGATGCTCCGGCTGAACCACAACCAGCTCCGTCTTTGCCTCCGCCGCGGCCGCCGCCCCCTTGGCCAACTCTTCCTCTATGCGCTTCAGGCACTGGTTGGCGGGGGATGGGCGGTGCACGGTCAGGAGCTTGACGGCGGCGCATGCCCTCTCGAGTGCTTCCACGTTGCCCCTGTACGCCTCACAAGGACTCGGCATGGTGATGTCGACCTTGCCTTTTGCCAGACATCTCACCAGCGACCCGAGGAGCATGCTGTTGCACTCCTCGGCGTCTGGCGAGCTGTGGTAATATCCCTTCATGTATCGGCAACCTTCCTTCAGGCACCGGTAGAGGATGACGAATCGGTCGAGGTTGGCAGAGATGAGGTCTCGGCGGTGCTTTGCGATAGCTTCTACAAACTTGTTAGCACCACCCTAGACGCGGTTCCGAGTAGCATTCGACTCACCAAAGGCACCAGGCGGCTGCAAGTATACGATCCTCTCGAGAGGAAAGTTGTATCCCTCCGGGCCGGGCTTCCACACGCGCCCAGAGTGTCCAAAGACGAGCCGCCCCTTCAGGTCGATGATGGACTCGTAGGTGATCTTTTTGTACATCTCCTCGTACACTTCCATGTCCCCGAGCTCCCATGCGACGCACGTCAGATGGGCATTTTCCTTCTGGTGCTTCACCGCCTGCATCCATGAACGCGCCCACGGACGCGTGATGACTGTCATGTCGTACTTGTCCGTGATGGTGAGGACATCGTAGAGCCGCAAGAGAGACAACTTCTCTGGGACGAGGTTGAAACGACCATGGATAATGTTCAGCACGATCTCCATGGCCTCCGTGGCGTCCTCGGGCAACTCGACAGTCCACTCGCCTGCGTTTTCCGCCGGACGAGACTCCGCGAAGCCGCCAAAGAGCATCATCTTCAGCACCGGCGAGCTCCGCCCCAGTGTTCTGGAGCAGACGACGAAATCTTGTGGGTGTTCATCAATGTCCCCGCCAACCCGCAACCTCAGGTCGCCCGTGTCGTCGAGGTAGATGGTTGGTGAAGAAATGAGCCCGGTCAGCGGCTCGGGCTCAGCGACAACCATCGTGCAGGTCGCCATCTTGTTTTACCTGGTACGTTTGCGTGCGTTTCGAAGTTCGGAAGAAGTGATGCTGAGGATATGTAAAGAGGTGCTCCCAGGCAACGGGCGATGTTGAGTGCAACAGTGGGTGGATATTAGCTGCCGAATGCTTCGAATTCGTAGCTCATCCGAGGTTCGTCCTAAAATTTCTGCCCAGTAAAGGGCCGTTCGACGACAGCAGCGACACGCGGGAGGGTTAATATGGGCTAGAGGTCGTCGAGCAAACGGTTGTCGGCGCTTCGAGCGGGCTAGCCAGGGTGCCGTCTATGCGTGGGGGAGCATGAAAGGGGACTGACGATCACAACGTGATGGCCCGATGACATGACTAGCCTTTGTCGGGACTCAGTCCATTCTTTTCTTTCTAACATTAGGGAGAATGGAGATAAGCAGGGAGTAGTAGCTCTTCCAACCAACACCTTGGGACGAAAGGTGTTGCGTTGTCTGGTCATGATGTGTGTCCCATCATCCCCATGCGTGTGGTCCCAATTTCGTGCTCCCACCTCGCGATCCCGTGCAAGACTCCTCTTGGTTTGTAGCCCAGGGAAGCATGAACCCGCCCGTGCAAGCGTAACAGTACACAGAAAGGCACGCAACCGTTGCACACAAACGGGGGCCGCTCGGTCTCCCAGCCCGAGTGCGACACTTGAGTCCTTGGAATTGTGGTGTTTTCCCTCTGTCTCGCTCAACAATCCGGGGGTTTGGCTGAAAGCCAAACAAGGAACGTGGTGGAACGGAAGAGCCGGACAATGCTTGTAAAGTAAACAACAAAGCAGGGCAGAATCGAATTACTGCTGCCCAAATGGTGTGGGTTGTTCGGGCATTTCGGCCGGGATGTGCACCAATCTTTGATTCGACATCCATCTCGTCGCCGCCAAGGGCACTTGTCAGGTCGCGTACTGAGGCAGCGCGTCCAAGAGGGACAAGAGGGAGATTTCTTGGGTGCGACAAACAGAACATGTGAAACGGTGAAACCGAGGGACTGCATTCTGACTCGAAAGATTGGCTTGATTGCAACGCTTCTCGCAACAGGGCCGCCCCGAATTTGGGTGCCATGAGCCGATTGTCTGTGAGACTTTTAACTTCCCGGCTTGCAACAACCAAAACTTGCTTTCGTCATTGCTGTTTCTTCCCGTAAACCTACCAGATAGATGAGATGCTCTGCTGTATCAGAGTCGCGCGAGTCGCTGCTTTGCCCGCGCGACACAAACTGTCAGATTGAGAGAGACGTACCTCTGGTACGTACCTCACGGAATCTCGTTTATACGCTCCCGAGAGGTACATAGTATATCCATAGTCTTGTATGCTATTTTTTGATCCCGAGAAAATAATATAATTAATTTAATAATTAAGAGTCTTATATATTATACTAGCTATTTTATAACTATTTGAAATCTCTTAAGAACCTAAGAAGTAATATTTACCTCTACTAGAAAGATTATTCTGAGTAGCTCTAAAGACTAAATCCTCTAGATTAACTAAATTAAATCTCTATATTATTCCTATAACTTTTAGGATCTTATAAACCTTAAGACTTATAATAAAGTAGTTCTAGACACTTTAAATATTAAATATAAATAACTTATTACTAAACTAGTAATTCTAGAGATTTCTAATTACTTATTAAAATCCAGACGCTCTATATATACTCTAGATCTATCTTAAATTATAACTTTTAAGGAGGAAGATAATATAATAGTTCTAAATATAGGAAGTAATATCCTATAGGCTATAGTTCTTAAGTATCTCTTAACTGAAAATATAGTTTTATATAAGAAAAAACACTCTAAATATATCTTTCAGGTAAAGATATATTATAAGAAAATAAAAGAAATATAAGTAATATAAAAATATATTAGAAATACTATCTCTCTTAACTTCTTAAAATATTCTTATAATACTATAAGAGATCTTAATATCTAGCTATTTAAACTTAAGAGCTATATAGGCTATAGTAAGATCAAGAGACAGATAGAAGTAATTATAGAATATATAGTAACTCTCACTAAACCTATAAGAAAAAAGCTAGACTTAAGAAGTAATATAGAAGTATAAGTTACTTACTAAGAGAAAGTAATTTATAAATACCTTAATATAAGAATACTAAACTCTTACAAACTTTTAATTTAATTTCCAGAATATACTAGAGAATTTAGAGGTAGCTATATTAAATTATAAACTTTCTTATACTCAGTTTTAGTCTCCCTTAAAGCTTATAATAATATCCTAATAGTAACTAAAATTATAAGCTATATTTAGCTTTTTCTTCTGAAATTAGAAGTTATCCTAACTTAAAATAAACCTATAAAAAAAGTTTTTAGCTCTATAAATATTCCTAATAATAATAAAGAAACTTAAGAGAATTCCCCTACTATAATAAGAAGCTAAAATAGAAACTAAATTTAATAAGGTAGAGAAGCTCCTAATTAATATATAGGTAAGCATTATAAATAAGAATCTAATAATAATAAGAATTATAAGTTAAAAGGAAACTCTAACTATAAGATATACTAACTATAATACCCTCTCTTAAGATACTTCTACATAAATAAGTAGCTTAAATATTCCACCTGGAAACTTAATCTAAATATCTAGAAGGTTATAAACAGAAAGATAAAATTTAATAAAGAATTTATAAAGAATATAAGGAAAGTTACAGACTTAACTTTAAAATCCTAACTATATAGATACTCTCACAGAAAAACTACTATAACCTTAATAATCTTAAATAAACTTTATACCCTCGCGAGATCTATAATTCTAAATTCAGAATTAATAATATATATTTTTAATAATATTAAATAGTTTTAAATACTCTTAGAAGCTATAATAAGTAATTACTTCTAGGCTAGTACTTAGAAGATTACTATAGAAAACTATAGTAATATAGAGATAAAAATATAAAGTCTCTAAAGCCTTACAAAGCTATATTTATTTAATATTATACTATATTCTAACCTTATAAGTAACTTAATATCACTCAGAAAGTTTTATAAATATAGATTATAGTGGGATTAGAGTTTAAATAATAACTATATTCAAAAAGCAGATAGAAGCTATCTCTACTCTCTTAAGATTATAAATAAGTAATATATACTAAAGTATAACTCTCTCGAGGAGGTATCCTTCTAGGTATCTATAGAGTAAACATTATTACTTAAGGATAAACCTCCTGAATTCTATAAGCTATATAAGTATACTATATCCTTATAAAGATAGCTGATAACTAAATCTTAAGAGTTCTAATACTTAAAGTTAAGATATTCAGAATCTAAAATAATAAACTACTTATTAACTACTATAAGAAGTATTAGAGTGAATAGAGACTTATAAGTAGTTTATATAGTAGGCTGTAATATATATATAAAAAGTAAGATATATTAAATAGTATAAAAAACTCAGAAGGAAGCAGTATAGTATTCTAATTTAGAGGAGAGAATTATAATAGATTTTTATAACTTCAAAGAGAATTATAAAGATTATATATTTATTATAATCTTTATAGATTAAGTAATAAACTTAGTATAAAACTTCTACTTTTATATAAGGAAGATAGGAAAACTTCTAAATATAATTAGAAAACTTCTTAATTTCCTAAAGACTATATATAAAATATTAATTAAGGAGATTAAGATAAATAATAAAATCTAGAAATATAAAGTAATCTAGATAGAGATTCAAGAGAGAGATATTAAATTTAAATCCTCTATATTAAATATTTAAACTTAAAATAGTAAAATAGAAAAGATAGTAATAGTAATTAAAAAATATATAAAATTTATAGTAATTAGAATATCTCTTCCTTTTATCCTATAGTCTAAAGTCCTAAAAGCTACTATATATACTTATAATTATATATTTTCAGCCTCTTAAAACTGAAAGATATTATATAAGTAATTTTATTATCACTTCTAGAAAAATAAAAATATATATATAATAACTCTAAACCTCTCCCACCTGAGGGTATATAGATACTAAATATATATAATAACTTAAGAGGCTCAGCTTAAGTAATACTGCCACTAGAAGCTTACACTAAGAGTATTCTTAGAGTTTCTAGTTAGCTATATCTTAAGTAACTCTTTTAGGATCTAGAACCCTCTTTAGAAGGAAGTTTTCATAATAAGAGATATAATTTTTAACGAGAAAGAATTCTTTAATAGTAACCTAAAAAATTTTATATTAGAAATCTTTCAGATAAACTTTAAAGAGATCCAGAAGAAAATTACTAAACTTATAAAACAGTTAAAAATATTACTATAAGGTAAGATACTAATAAGGAAGTAGATAAAGTTATAGAACTTTCCTTAACTACCTTAAGTATTAAGTAAACAAGCACTTAAGATCCTTAAGATAAACCAGACCCTTAAGAGGGACCACTTTTCACTAAAGCTAAATTTAAGCTCTAGCTAATACTACTAATCTCCCCAGAACCTATAAACTTTATAATAACATTCCAGGAGGTATTTATTACTTAGCATAAAGTGGGAAGGTAAATATAATATAATCCCAGAATAATAAAGATAATATTATAAATACTTTTTTAAGCTACTTTTCTAGTAGAGCGTAAAGTATATAAATATCTTAAAGTTTATATAAAATTAGTTACTATATCTAATAGATACTTAAAGTCTAGCTAACCTGAGGATCCTAATAAGGTAGATAATTTAGAGTATATAGTAGAAAAGCTGCCAGATAAGGTAAGTAAGGAGATCTATAAGAAACCTCTAAAGTATTTATAGAGATATTTACCACTCTTAAGTAGTTTAAAAAACTTAAAGTAGAACTAAGAGGAGTTTTATATACCCTCAGGAAAATTCCAGTTACTATTATATAATATAAAATCCTTAAGTCTTTAAGATATATACTAATAAAAGTTACCTTCCCTCTTAATATCTTACTAGTAACTTATAAGTAGAGAAAAGCATCTAAACTATATTAAGAAGAATATAAGCTTTTAAGGTTTTCACTTACTAGTGTAAAGTTTCAGGGAAGCTGAGGAAATATATTTATAAAGTTACTAAATCTTAAGGTTATAAGATAAAGTTAATAAGCTAACTATAAGAAGTTAAATAATTTTTAGTTACTACTAAGTTTATATATATAAACTTAATAAGTATAAATAACTATTTAAGTTAAAAATTTACTTAGTAATATAAGGAGACTAGTAACTAAAGGATATATATAATATTTATATAGTAATGTTTACTAGAATATTATTTTGGATACTTATAGTAATTATAATGTAGTTTAACCTTAAGCTTCTTTAGTATAATATAGTTAATATTTTTATCTATATAGATATTAATAAAGAGATTTATATAAGGATACCTCTAGGGTATAAGAGATAAGAGAAAGTTCTGAAGCTCTAAAAAGTATTATATAGTCTCTACTGATTACTTATCTTTTAGTAGTAATATTTTAAGAAGGATCTAAGGGATTTATAGTTCTTTTATGTCTCTAGAGAAGATTACTATTAGCGAAAAGGCTAGATTCTATTTTTCTTTTATATTAATAACTATGTTTTAGTATATTTAAAAGTATATAAAAATCTCGTAAGGGAGGCTATTAGAAGTTTTTAATTATAATATTACCTTAAGGGAGGGGAGAATTTATAGTAGTTTCTAGATATTAAGATATTATATAATTGAGAAGCTTAAAAGTTATAGTTTTTATAAGTTATATATATAGAGAAGATTTATAAACTCCTACTAGAAAGTTATAAGCTTAAGGAGAGAGATTACTCCCTAATAGTATACTTAAAACTCTTTTTATATAATAAAGAAACTTTATATTAAGAGATTAACTTCTACTAGAGAAAGGTTAGTATTATACTGTATATAGTAGTAATAATAAGGTTAGATTTAGTATTTACAGTTAGTTAACTAGCCTACTTTAATTAAAACCTAGGATCTTAGTATTAAGAAGTAGTAAATTAAGTACTTAACTATATCTATAAGATTTAATATCTATACCTTAAGTATAGTGTGGAATCTGGAAGCTTAGAAGATATTTTAGTAGTTTTTTCTAATATAAGTTTTAGAGATAATATATAAGATTAAAAGAGTTTTTAAAGTTTTATAATAAAACTTTTTAGAGATAGTATTATTTAGAAGGTTATAAAGTAATTTATAGTTACTATATTAACTATAGAAGTAAAGTTATTTTCCTTCTTTTTAGCAGCTAAAGAGATATTATTTATAAGTTATTTACTAGCTTTATTATAATTCTAATTACCTATAGGAAGCTTAAGAGTGATAAGGTTTCCTATCTCTAAAAATATATTAATAATAATTTAGATTAAGTGTGATAATTTTTAAATAGTAGGTTTAGTAATAAAGAAGCTTATAAGGTTTTAAACTTATCTGAGATATATAGATATTTATAATTACTAGTTTTATTAAGAGATTTCTGAAAAGAGATTATTAGTTACTTATATTTTCTTAGTATAACTTATAATAGACAGTCTAATAAAAATACTACCTAAATAATAATTTAAGAGGTTCTAAAAGTAATTTAGTTTATATTACTAAAGGAACTTCCTTAAGTGAAACTATATTAATAACTTTAAGAAGGATAAGAAAATATAGTTTAAACTTTTTTAGTTAGAATTAATATAGAATATAACTTAATTAGAAACTTTATAAATTTATAATTAAATAAACTGAGAGTATAAGAAAGTAAAGTATTTCTTAATTTAAAGCTAAAATCTGTAAGTAAAAAGGTATTTAGAGTATAAAGTCTGTAAGTAAAGATAAATCCTCTAGAACTAAAGCTTAAAATAAGAAAACTAGAAATTATATTACTATCCTGAGGGATTACTATAATAAGCTACTTACTTATATATATTAAGAAGAGATTTAAGAAGGATATTAGGAGTGTAGCTATTTAGTATAATAGAAAAGTAGAGTTTAAGTAAGTAATATAAGTTAGTAATTAGACTTTCAGCTAAAAGAAGAAAGCTAACATTATTAATACTACTAATAAAAAGGTTTATAAGAGATAAAGTAGTAGTAATAGAAACTGTAAAAACTATAAATACTATAGAGATAGTGTGAGGAGTAAAGCTACTTTTAGTAGCAGAAGTAGAAATATAATAATTATTATAAGTAATAGTAATAATATTATAAAGCTCTTAATATTTAGTATTTTTAGTCTGAAAGTATATAAGTTAGAAATTAAATTAGAAACTTCAGGAAGAGATACTTACTATAGATCTAACTATCTTATTATTATATATAATAAGGAATTTAGTATAGAGGTAAATAGTTATTTTTATATCTAGCTTATAAATACTGCTAGATATATAATATTTATAGTAATAATAGAGACTTTAGTAGTAGATACTAAATTAGTTTTAACTTTCAGTAAGAAAAGAAAAATAATTAAAATAAAAATTATAAAGTTTATCCTTATTATCCTTACTAATATATTTATATTTATAACCTAATAAGGTTAGAGTTACTTTAGTAGCTTTTATAATAAGAGAGTTTTTAGAAGTAATAGCTTTTTTTAGCCTCTTAGCTATAAGTATAGAGGATTTAGAGGTAAGTATAGAGTATTTTACTAAATATTTAGAATAGTAGGAAGTATTCTCCTTAATCTCCTTATAATTAGAATACTCTTTATTATAAGTAGTAATCTTATTATTAATAATCTTACTAATAGTGATTTTAGTTACACTATTAATTACTTCCTTAATATATTTAATATTAATAGGAGATATATAGGGAGAGATAGGAGTCTCTTTAGGAGAATTATTATAAGTGGGAAAAGATATTTTAAAATCTCTATATAAGATTAGTAATATAATAGTAAAAAGATCCTATTCAGAAAATTATATATTATTTAACGAAAAATTAAGGCTAAAAAAGAGAAGAAAAATAAACTATATAACTATATAATAAGTTTAATAACTTATACTGAAACTTAAAATATCTCAGCTAATAAGAGACTAAACTTAGAGAATAAAATCAGTCTTCCTCTAACTAATTAATATCTTACTTATATAACCTATAGTTATTATTTAAAAAATTACAAAAGAATATAGAAAGTATTCACAGTAATCTCAAAAGAGTTCTAAATAAAAGGATTTATTTTTAAGTCTATTTATAAAGTATATACTAGTAGGGAGAAGCTTTAGAGATTTCTCCCTAGGGGAGTATATCAGATTGAGAGAGATATACCTCTAGTATATACCTCACAGAATCTCATTTATACGCTCCCGAGAGGTATATAGTATATCCGTAGTCTCGTGCGCCATTTTTTGGTCCTGAGAAAACAACACGATTAATTCGACACAAACATACACACGCAGGACCGCCGCCGACTCGCGTGGGCGCACTTACACGATATGTCCCACGCTCAGGGGTGAGCCCTGCCAACCATCGGCGCGCGAATGAGGTCAGCCCGATCGCCAGGAGGGTGTTCCTGGCGTCCCCCGCCTTCAGGGTCCTCATGCAGCCCCGAACAGGCATCGTATCGTTTCCTACTTGGGCGTCGATGGTGTGAGCCTTTCCTAAACCTATATCCTGTCTTGCTCGGTGAGAAACCCCATCTGGTTCCAAGGCGCGCCCGCCGTGAGCTTGGATTTTAGTTCGAATTCTGCGATTTTCGACCAGGATGCTGTCGGTGTGGGCGATATTCTCGTGGAAATATCGGTTGTCGTGGTAATTTCTCGTGTCGGTGCTTGTCGGGCCAACTCTCTCACGCGGCTACGCAGTAAGCTTGACCTCCAGAATGTCTCCGGCGGTGCCCAGCATCACAACATCAGTGTTCCCTGTATGCCGTGCTCGGTCAGCATCGCAGCATTAGCTTCGTCTCCAGTGCTCCACCAAGACGCACGACAGTTCATGTTTCTGCACGACTAAGCCGCGAGGTTGCGGATGGCATTGCACCAGGTAACGTGGGGAGCGGGAACTATTGGACGTTTCCTTGGTCTCTCAACCCGTGCCGCCCGAGTTATGGTAGTGTGACTCAACCGTGCTTCCTATCGTCATCGACAAATTTCAACGTGTGACGAGACGAGACGAGACGAGACAACAATACAGTATCGCAAGTTAGACGCTGAAAACATGTTTGCCCGCAAAAGCTTCAGCTCTCGGTATTCAGAGGAGTGGGTTGCTCTGGGTCCAATGCCAAACACACTGCTTGCCTTGCGTGTCGCCTCGTGAGTTGACGATCCACGTACAAGCTGCTACATTAGCTGTCGAGCCGCGCGCAGCATCCTAGTCTTTATGACGTCTGCCCGACCGTCGACACCTCCTAGGCTCCTCCTATGTATTGGACCGAAGCAGCCATCATGGTGTGGATTGCGGGCACAAGATACTTCGTAGTCGCAGCAGTGAGGATCCCTAGTATCGGCGAGCCGGGGCTGATGTTGTTCGGTTGCTTACCCCGCGTCAACCGCAGGGCTGTTCAGCTGCTGGTCGACGAATGAATTCCGCATTGCCGCAAGGTTGTGAGCGAGTCCAATGACACAGAGCCGTACTAGATCTCGCCGAGTGCGGAAAGTGAGCCCAAGAGGATCGATCCATAGGCGCACCAAACACATGAGAAGATGCGTCCGAAATCACTGAGGAGGTGGTGTAACACATGCATGGTACACATGAAGGGCGCTGAGAAGGCGCTCGGCTCACGAAACCGGCCAAATTTGGAGTGTATTACGATAGAAGCACACTGGTATCGAGACTGAGAATCCTGAGCATCGCGCGTTAATCGTAAAGGTCATCGTCATCTTGTGCATGGCCTTGCTTAGAAGCATGGGGACTCGTCACCCGGATGCCGTTCTCCAACCTCGCCAGGTTCATGTCGTAGCTTTTGTGGTCGCACCACGTCTTGACCATCTTGACGGCGTTCTTGATCTCTCTGCCGTTGAGCTGCCACTGACTAAGCTCCTTGACCTCTGCGATCGAGAGAAGCTGGAAACCTGACTGCACCTGCACCCCCTCCACGAGGACCGATTGGCTTTCAGGAAGAAGACCCAGAATCTTTTGCCAGATGAGCACTCTCGCGTCGGCTGTCAAAGGTTTGAACAGCAAGTGGAGACTAACTCGACTGCGAAATGCTGTGTCGATGGTGTGATACAGGTTGGTTGTCAGAAAGATGATGCCGCGAAAGTACTCAAGCTCGCGGAGGAAGATGGACACTAGCTCGTTGCGGGCGATGTCGACAGGATTTCGCTCGGCCATGAAGACGTCGGCTTCGTCAAGTAGAATCACGGCGTCCCACTCTACGGCCATTGCGAACACCCGCTTGATGTTTGCGCCGAGGGATGCGGGATTGATTCCCAGGTCTTCGGCCTGCAGATAAAACAATGGCCGATGGGTTTTGTCGGCGACAGCCTCAGCGGTGAGTGTTTTTCCAGTGCCGGGAGGGCCACTAAGGAGGATGATGAGGCCTTGACCCTTGCCAACAATGACATCTTCCATCTCGTGTCTTTTTCCGAGTCCGTGGTTTTCGACAAAAGATAGCACCAGGTCCTTTTGCTGTTCGTCGTAGACAAGGTGCTCATACGCCTTGTCGTTCCAGGCGATGGGTTCGATATCCTCAATGTAGAAACCGACTACAAATGGGTCAGCAGAGCGTTCCTTGACATGTGGAAGATTTGAACTCACGCCATAGCTTGTTCTTCAAGGCAAATCCCTCAATGATGGGAGACAGAAAAATGAGATCGTCAAGACGGGCCAACATCTCCTCCTTGTTCTCCAGTCGCCGCTTTTCACTGAGATACCTATGATCTTTGCCATCTGCCTTGGCCTTTGGCGGTTCTTTGGTCTGGCCGTTCATCTCGTCAACCTCTTCATAATCCCGTAGCCTTGTAGCCCTGTTTTTCACGCTCTGCGGGTCGCTGCCTTCTCTCTTACCCTGAGTCAAGGCATACTTGTTGAAGCCAACAACGTCAATCAAGATGCGGCCCTCGACGTTGTGTTTGTTCTCGTCCTCGATGGCGATGCCGTTGTAGGTGCAGTATGTCAGACCTTGCAGATCCAATACTCTCTTGCCTCTAGCCAACAGCCTCTGGCGAATGACGGTACTGTCCGGATGAAACTTTAGGGGGAAATGATCGAGATCCCCGATGGGCTTGTTGTCTTTAAAGTCCCGGATGGCGAGCGTCTTGTCGACCCAGACAAAGGCTTCGCCGTTGAACGACAGGACCTTGCAGCTGATGGCCAATAACGTGCCGCACTTTGTCGGCACATAACCAGTATCTTCCACTTTGCAGACCATCTCTGCATTTCCGGTGTGGCTGTACAAAACTGTGTCTTTGGGGAAGAAAGCCCAAGCCAGCTTGAAGTTGATCAGACCGCTTGCTTAAAGGCGGCGGATCCTCTCACGAGTCTCGCTCAGCATGTCGTCCAAGGTTCGGACCAAGAGCTGGAAGTAAGCCTTCAGTGGCGAGTCCTCGCCGTGCGTGTACAGCGAAAGTATCTCATCGTAGCAAAAGTAGAGTGGGCGAAAGGGAGCTTCAAAGGTAGCGGCTTCCGTAGGCTCGAGATGAACATCCTCTTTCTTGAGTATAGGCTCTAGTGCGACAACAAGAGCGGCGTTCTGAATGACGATGCTGTGATACTTTAGGGAGAACCTCCCTCCGTTGACGGGCTTGTCGAGGTCCTTGATCTTATAGATCTTGATGGCTGGGCGATCCTGGTTCTGGGCGGCCTTTTTGCTCAATTGTTTGGGCGGGTAGTCGACCCAGTCGTAGATGCCACCAGTCGAGTTTTTGCCCTCGTACAAAGTCTTGACTGTGGCGTCGACACCGAATGTAAGCTCTTTGGACAGCCCCTTCTTCCGATCATCTTCCGATAGGCTGCCCTCGATGTGTTGGGAGCTACGACCGACAGTATCCTTGTTGGGAAAGACCTTGCAGCGCCATTTCCAGGCTGCATCGGAAATGGTTTCCTTGTCAAACTTGTCGGAAATTCCCATGGCGTCAAAAAAGAAGACTCAGATGAAGTGACTGCAGAGGAGGTGATCACGCTTGGATTGTGACCAAAAGGTTGAATTGAAGAGCTCAAGGGTTTGGCTGGGACGCTGCAGCCTGGCTGTACATATAGGAGAACCCATGCACAGAATGCCTGATGCCTCTCTGGCAATAGGGCAGGCAAACGGACACAGCGACGATCTGACGGTTTCAACCTTGGCGACTGCCTTACGAGAGGGCCGAGCCAACTGATGGCGAAGTCGGATGCAGTTGAGCCATCAGCCGCAAAATGAGGCGTCGCTAATTCGTAGTCGATAACAACTGTGCCATGGCAGTGCTGCAGGCCGGCATTGAAGGAGCCATCGAGGGCGTTGTGGGCGCTTGTGGGCCGATTGTGCGACCTCGAGCATGGAATACCTTATGTGGACGTTTCTTTTCGCTCCTGGAATCTCGTATTACCGGCGCGAAGGATTCGATGTTTGTGGGAGACGTCATTGGATAGCAGGAGTTACCTTGACAAATGCCTCGAGGTGAAAAAAAGGCAACCACAACCGGACGTGATCCCCTACTGCCAGGAGGTAACGTTGACACCTTGTTCAGGTACGTTCCTCCAGCGCACGGAACCAGCAGGCAGGTGGACCGTGGCAAGGCCAGTGGCTGGGGCTTGTCCGGCTCTTTCTAACTGAGCAGATACCTTTGTGGAGCCATTATCAGCCACCCAGGGACGCCCGAGAGAACGATAACAACATCAACATCATGTCACGTGAGTTGTGCAGCACTCCAGACCAAACATGTATGGCTGCTGCTGAATTGGGGTATCCGATGTGTTTCTTCGTTGATAGAACTGGTAGGTCTTCTTTGTAAGTTTGTTAGTAGTTCAGTGCTGCCTGCGCCTTACCGATAATGATGGGCTTCAGCCTTCGTTTCGCTAGCAATCAACCTGGACCGCCACTACCATACCTACTCAAGTTTCGTGTGCGTGGCGCTTACCTTACCGAGAGACTGTGATTCGGTCCTAATGACGCCTTCCTACCTCACGTTCTATCAACGCCCACTTCCAGTCATCTCCAGTTAGGTAGTTGGTTAGCAAGGTGCCGGTAAACAGCGCAAGCACCACCAACTGAAAAAATAAACTAAAACGTCGAAAATATGGTTTCAATAACTCCTCTGCCCAATACATCAACGACTACCTACGCGGGAGGGGGGAGAGGGTGGGGGTTTCAACAGTAGCCGAACACTACCCTAGCACCCTGAACGGAAGGTACGCCTCTGACGCGTTCAACAGGCTCCTTCTTGAATATGATCGAAATAGTCCTTATATAGTAATAGCGATTAATTAATACATATTATTCCTGTTAGTTCTATTATATTTACACTGAACAGGATATATAACTGAATATTAGTTACATAAATGGTTAACCAGAGATAGTAAGAGTAATATTATAGTTAAAATACAGAAGAGTAGGAGGGTTTCTTACTGTTCATATTCCGAATAGTACCTAACATGAGCAAGTTAGTCCTTTACCAGTAATAGCCAATCCAGCTACTGTTGAGCCCCCCCCTCCCAGGTAGGTATCCTATTCTGATGCCACGGATTGGACAAGGACTTCATCTTCTTTTCACTGCAGAACTGTTCCTAACTCGTGGGCGAAACACAGGACATCAAGGGACAAAAACTCCAAAATGCGATTACCTCCTCGCCCATGCATGACCCGTCAAGTTCGTTGCTTTCGAAGATTGAATTGACGGCAATTGTATAGTCGACTTTTCAGTCTCTCATTCATTTCATCTCTGCAGATAACTCTGTCCCACACTTGTTTGCCGCTTTCACCTCGTTTCCAACATCACAGCAACAACGCATTTTCTTCGTGATGACTTCTATCACGGAACTGCCGACAGAGACTCTTCTCATGATTACTTCTTTCATTCCTGTTCAGTTTTCCGGGAAGAAACTTTCATCCCGTGGACAAAGCTATACAGCGGACGTCCTTGATGGAAGCTTCGAACGTCGACATGCTCTGTACCATTTCACTTGCAAGTGCAAAGCTTTTAGTGGGCCAGACTTCAGATTCCAGCAGAGCCCGTTGGTTGTACACGAGGCAGATCCACGGCGTTCCGTGGAGCATTTCTTGAAGATTCTCCGGCACCTAGGCACCGGCGGCACGCTGCGCCGTGCCCGACAACTATTCGTCAACGTTTGGAATCTTCTCAGCGGACATTGCTTCGGTATACACAATCAAGACCCTCTATGCGAAGTACTGAGAGCTGATGTCAGTACATTCAGGCCAGCCTGGCACGTGTTTTTGCGGCTTCGATTACCACCATTTCGAGCTTGGTCAGCTTATTGCTGCCCTTATTGTGGCCTTAATCTATCATCTACCACAGCTTCAGTAGGCTACGATTTTGACTCCACGGTCTGTATTAGGGGCAATCCCTTTACTACATCCAATGCAAAGACCATGTATTGGTTAGTACGCTCAGGAGCTTGGTATAAAGAGGCTTAATATTGGCAACCCAGCTTCTACTCCGTCATTACTCCCTTGGGCTTAATCGACTTGATGAATTTTTTGCAGCCTGGATCGGAGCTGTATGTTCGAAGTTACAGTCCAATCGCGTCACTCGGCCGCACCGTGCCTCATGTCACGTCTTTCATCTTCAACGACTGCGTCTTAATGGACGCAATTCTAGACGGGATTAGCGGGACTTGCAGAGGGCTTACCAAGTTTATACATAGGCAATGGAACAATGAGACCGGCCCAGCCCCAGGGAGAATTTTGAAGAGCCTCCGACCGCATAGCGATACACTGCACACGCTGGTAATCGGACCAAACAGAGTTATTCTCGCTGAGCGCAAGACCAAGGACCCAAGTATATCATTGACCAACTTTACCGCCTTGGAGACTTTGTGGCTTACCAACGACATGTTGAGGCACAGATTGGTGCCCTGTTCATCACACCCCAGGGCTGCACAGCACTATACACTCGAGGGGATGGCAGACAAAGTCAGGGGTCGGTCGATGAGCACACGAGCATGCTGGACGCTTACTCCCTCTGTGAACAAACTCCATATCGCAGACGCGATCCACGGTCAAGATACGCATGAGCACCTCCTCGGCTTGATCGAGAGGCTCGAGACGCATTCGATACCCCTACCGCAAGAAGTTGCTTTTGATGGATGGTGCATCACATTGAATTCCGAGACTCGACGCATTGAGTTGAAAGAATCCGGGCATGAAGTTGAGCAACATCCTGATCTGCTGTAACTTTTAACTTCCAAATCCCGCCGAAAGGGCCGCGGTCGAAAAGTCCTTCTCCTCTTCTTACTGGAACCAAGCTGAGCTAGGTAAAGGCCTGTATGGGTTTAATCAGCAAGGCAGTGAGTAGCTAGCACTGTCTCTCTCTAGAGAGGGGTAGACAGTAAGTTGCAACGTCGGGTATAGATGTTATCAGGTATCTCCTGAAGATCAGGAGAACACGGCTCTGGGTCCACATCTGAAAGACGCATGAGTAGTCGATATTGTGACAGTAAGAAAAGTAAGTAGAGTCTATCAAAGTTTCTTGGGTGCTCTTCCGGAATTCTTTCGACGATGTATGTCAGTAATCCGAACGTCATGCGGTGGCTACTCACCTCCTTTACAATACTCCCATACCTACATGCCATCAGAAGAAATGCAAAGGCTGAAATTCATACCCGACCGTATTACCGCAAAAAGGCGCCTCTATCTGGTGATACTTTCGACCTCGCCGCGTTCACCAGCAGCATGGCCGATTTTACAGGTGTGCGCTACGTCTCAGACGTTCAGAGACGACCTCTCTGAGTCATCACTCAACCGAGGCAAGTGGTGTCTTGTAGTCAAAATCACCTTCGATCACGTCAACCGGCACCCCGACCTCGATTCAGAACAGCCCAAGTCCGATCACAAGCGCACTAGTTGGCGAAATTGCCGGTGGTGTCACGGGTGACCTGGCAGTTGTGATAGCTACCGCCTTCGCCATCGTCTGGCCACTTCTGCGCTACTGAAGAAGGGGAAACACCAGGGACGCCGGAGGTCATACTGGCATTGACACCAGCACCCAGCCGTAGTCATTATTCCAAGATGTAGTTCACGCACCTGCGAGCGCTATGAGATCTGGATACGGGCCGTACAAAACTCCAAATGTAGCAATGATGGAACCCCGCTACAGCAATGTCCCCGAGACAGGACCGCAGCCGAGCCCTGCTGGATACGATGCCCATAGGGTGCCCGAGGTTCATGGCGACACTGCAGTTGCCAACAGAGCACCAGAACTGTCGACGGGAGCGCGATATTATCAGCGGTAGACAATGATGCGTGCCGAAAGTGCTTGTGACGCAAGGATGTCAGCGCCATAGCATTACGACTCATAACAGAGACTAGATATTTAGTGTACTAGTGAAAATTGGACATCACTGATGGCCATGACGAAACATGCAGTTTACGAGTCTGAGGAACCCAAAACATTATGTTAGTTACACTAGGATTTTGTACACAAGCCTTGTGCAGCTCGGATGCTGTGCTTTCCGAAGAGATTTGAGAGCACTGGAGCTCCCGTCGAAACGGTCATGCACCGAGTGAGAGTGACGGCATAGATTCGCTCGTGGTGGTGCTTTTGAGTAGAGAAAGAAGATCCAATGGTACCGCGTCCCATCATCAGGTGGAAGTACCGCTCTAGGCAACTCAACTCCTGTCAACTATACCTTAATTTTGATTTTCCAGCAGCAACACGTAGTCGGATAGAATAGTGGCTCGCGCGGTCCATGACGTCTAGTGAGGCGGAGAGCGGCCATACCGAAATGAAGGTCATGCCGCAAAGATCGATTACAAGACAAAACCCAAGTGAATGGACTTCTTGTCAACACGTAGCTCGGTGTTGTGGGTATTTTCATGGTCTTGGTCTGTGAAGAGAGCACATCTGGCGCTGGCCAATGTCGTTCGAAATGAAGGCTTCTTACCTGATCCCCTGAGGCAGTGGGGCAGCGTGAACTTTGCGAACGGTGCGGTACGTAAAGCTGACCATCTCAAATTCGCTCCCTATGATATTGCGATGAAGCGCCCTGCTAATTCCCTGGAAAATAGAGACGGGTTAAGAAACGGCTAAAATTCTGGCTAGAAGTCCACAGGCGTACCTGGGTCGGCGGAGTTCTGACCAGCATGCAGCTACTAATAAATCGCCATAACCCCCAAATTACCCACAATAAGATGTTATTCATATTGCACTTGCATTTAGAAAAACCAAGCTGTTATACACACTCAGATCTCACACGCACGTTGCAATTTGGTCGCGTCAGTGCTCTTGTGCGAATTGGCAGTTGGAGATGCCCGAGCAATGGCGCCGCCTGGCGATGGTAAAATTGGAACGACACGCTCCGATGCGTAGAAGGATTTCACCGAAGCGAAGAAAAGGAGACGGAGCGAGCATCGCCGGCGAGCCGAATAAGCAGATGAATAAGAAGCCGAAAACCCCTGCCTTTGAGCGGGGCTCTTCCGGGCAGATATGTATAATGTACCCCCGCGGCAGCGGCTGTCAAAACTTCGGAAGCGAGGAAGCGATTGCCCAATGACGCAACGTCTTTTGGCAGCAACGACCAGCCGTCGGCGTGGAGCTTCCGATTTCTTCCCACAATAGCCGCCGCTTTAGTCAGCTTTGTCTATCTTGTACCTCGAGAAGTAAGCAGACGGGTTCAGTTCGAAGTAAAGGACGGGAGCTTTCGAATCTAGAGCAGCCCAAAAAAGAGAAACGCAGTAACCGTTTGAGAAGATTAATCTCTTATATTCGACTCGTTTCTGCCCAAGCCGATATGATTGTACAAGCAGTGAAGAATTACATCAAGAAGGACGTGGGCTTCACTCAGCAGATGCTGAACTCACTCCCTAAAGCGGCAAGGCATTCTGTCACCTGCTGCAAGCAAGACTGCTCTGCGAAGGTACCTAGGTACCTGTAGCAAAGCAGAGCTCCATCCAGATTTTCCCACGAATCTGAACCCCTTCTTTTGTATCAGTAAGAGTAAACAGACAGACTTGGTCAACACCACATCCCCCAACGCCTTTGATGCACTAACCTCACCGCGGAGTCGCTCAGTCTGCATTCAACCCCCAAGATGATGCGCTCCCAGCTTCAATCCGCCGGTCGTCTGGCTCGTCCCAGCACCGTCGCGACCTCCAGACTCGCCGGAGCCGCACGTCTTCACATCTCTCCCAACGTCGCATCAAAAACGAACGCTGTCCGGTCCATCGCCTCGAAAACGATACCCCGAGCCTCGTTTCCTGCTCTCTCGTCGTCGCAGTACCGCTCCTTCACCACCACGCGCATCCAGCATGGCGAGGTGACCATCGTCGTCCCCCAGATGGCCGAGTCCATCACCGAGGGTACCGTTGCCTCTCTCCAAAAGCAGGTTGGTGATCGCGTCGAGCTCGACGAGGAGATTGCCAGCATCGAGACCGACAAGATTGACGTCGCTGTCAACGCGACCGAGGGGGGCACAATTGTCGAGCTTTTCGTCGCCGAGGGCGACACCGTCGAAGTCGGACAGAAGCTCGCCCGTGTCGAGACGGGTGGCGCCGCCCCTGCCGCCGACAAGAGCGCCTCCGAGCCCAAGGAAGAGTCCAAGCCCGAAAAGACCCCCGAGCCCGAATCCAAGAAGCCCGAGCCCGCCCAGGAGCAGAAGAAGGAGCCCGAGGCCTCCAAGAAGGAGGAGAGCAAGCCCGCCCCCGCGCCTCAACAACAACAACAACAACAACAACAACAACAACAACAACAACAACAACAACAACAACAAC
>MASP02000527.1:0-11219 GCA_001693025.2 Colletotrichum lindemuthianum
ATCTCTAAGGTAAGTATACTCCTAGTAACTTTCTTACTTTTAGTAGATAAGTAGTATATAAAATTACTATAGAGACTAAACTAGTTATTATTAATTATAATCTTTTAGCTTAAGATTATTATAAATTCTAATTAAGATGAGAGGTTAGTATTATTAGTAAAAAAGCTATTAACGAAAGTGTAAAAATATATCTTAGAGAGGTTAAGTAGTATAAAGTTGAGACTTTAGTTAAGATACTCTATTTGCTACTTAAACTATTTATTAAGTATAGTAGCGTTATTACTTAAAGGTTATTATTTTTACGTTACGTGCGAGAGGTTAAATAGAGCTTCCAGTTAGCATATAGAAGTAAGGTATATACTATACGTATATTATTTAATATATACCTTCTTAAGTGCCTCAGGTGCAGTATATATATTAATAAGAGCTAACTTTTACCTTTAGTATTTTTAGTATAAGTAGAGGTAATTACTATAGAGCGATAGGATACCTCTATTAAATATAAGAAATATAATCTCTAAAAGTATAATTTTAGACTTTACTTTAAATAAGGTTTTTTTAAGCTTCTTATTCTCTCAGTAAGAAAATACTATATTAGAGAGGCTGAGAGTATTATTAGTTTATATATTAATAAAGCTGAAAGTATTATTTTAAGTATATAAGATAAGGAGGTATAGATTATATATTAAAGTTTCTATTTATAACTGCTCCTTGTGATATATAGAGTAAGTTACTTATTAGTAGGTTCTAGCTTTAGTAAGATTATAGAGTAGCTTGATAATAATTATTATAGAGTCTAGAGGGTACTACTTTTTAAGGTGTGAAGGTAGATTAGCTATAATATACCTTATAAGCTCTATTTTAGCTTAGGTGTAGGTTTAAGTAACGTTATAAAGCTATATTATTATATTTTTATACTTAAGGAGGATTAAAATTATAGCTAAAATTAATTACTAGTTACTCTATTAGATTGTTAGTAATTACGTTAAAATCTCGAATTTACTATAGTCTCTAAAGTTTTAGATTATAAGTTTCAACTTCTTATATATCTTATTAGTATTCTTAATCTTAATTTTATTAATAATATGAAACTTAAAATACTTATAATCCTTATGGAGGATGGGATTATATTAGATAATCTTTATAATACTATTATTAATAATATTCTTAACTTCTTTTTTAATTAACTTTTTAAATAGTAAGCTAGGTATTATAATTTTACCTTTTATATAGAGGATAAATAAGAATATTAAATTTAATTACTCTTTAGTTGTAAAATATACTATAAAATAAGTTTCTTATTTAAACCTTAGAGGTAGTAAACTAACTATATATCTGTAAGTTATATAACTTAGAGGTATTAGTTTAGTCTGAAGTATTTAAGGTTAAAATAGTAGGTTACTAACTATTTAGGGAGGGAGGATATTATTGTCTCTTATAATAGAAGTAGTATAAGATATTAGCTATATATTTAGAGCCTTAGGGATAGTTGTAGATGAAATTAAAGTAGCTATATAGGATTGTGAGCTTCTGTTTACTGTTAGGTTACTTAGAGATCCTTAGTCTAGCTGAGAGTTAGTATATAGAGCTATAAGTACTAACTCTCGTAAAACTATAACTCTAACTATACTATTATTAATCTCTTATTTATTACTTTTAAAATACTATTTTATAGCTGTTAATTAAAACTCTTAAGAGCTATAAGGTAGCTTAAGAATATATATCTCACTATAGGTAGTAATAAGAAGGTATAATCTTTACTAGCTTTTTTTCTCTCGCTATATATATATAAGAGTCTGGAGTAGAAAGGTTATTATATAAGAAGTATTAAGACTGTTGTATGTTACTAAAGTAGTGTTAATAGTATGTTTAGTATACTTATAGTAGACTTCTTCTATAGCTTTATATACAGCTTAAGCTTAAGTAATAATATCTAGAGAGGAAGCTAAATCTTCTATAAGATATAAGTATACTCTAAATATAAGTAAGATAAATATAAAACTATTCAGGCTAGTAGTATTATTAATTACCTTATATACTACTTAAAAAGATACCTCTTAAGTGGCAGTAGGGAACTCTATATAGTAAATCTTATATATATAGTAGAGGAGTATATAGTAATATTCTATTTTACTAATATTATTATATATCTTAATAAATATAATATAAACTATTAATTCTATAGTTTTTACCTCTAATCTGAAATCTTTAGATTAAAAAGTTATATTTATATTAATAGTAATAAAATTAGGAAGACTTTAGTATATATTAATCTAATATACTTTAAAAGCTTCCTATATTATTTTTACTGATAGGTTAGGTAAAAATTAAGTAGTATTAAATATTATAGTAATATTAATAATATAGAGTATATTATAGTTATTAATATAAATAATATTAATTATAATCTTAAAGTTAAAGTTAATATTACTCTAAATAGTAAATCTGAAGTATAAGGAAGCTATATTATATATTTAGTAGTAGTAGTAGTATCTCTTAAGGATCTTAAGAGTATACTATTTAACTGAATATTCTACCTTATTAAGGATATTATAGAGGTATACTATAGCTAAGTATCTAAAATAGTAGTAGAGTCTCTATATCTCTATCTCTGTAAGGTATATAGAGGTAATTATTCTCTCTTTATTAAGAAGTATCTATAGATACCTCTATTTTTAAATAATAAGTATAATTTTTTTACTTTAGTGGAGTTTATTATAAATATTATTAAATATAATACTGAGGTAATCTATATCTATAAGGTAGAATAGGAAAGGTATATTATATAAGACTATATAAAATATAATAATACTAAGTAGTATAAGTATATTAACTATTCTAAGTGTTATAATAGAGGTAGTTTCTCTAAAATATATTATAACTAATTTACCTTATAGAGATATAAGAATAATAGAGAGGATAACTAACTATTTTAATATAGTAAACTGGGAGTATCCTGTAGTTAAGAAGCTAGTAGTATCTAAATTAGGTAAAATACCTTAAAATATAATACTTAAGTAGCAGCCTTTAAGCGTAAAGATATATATAGGAATATTAGGAGTAATAATATTATCTGTAAGTTTACTATTAGTGTTAACGTTTTTAGTGAGAATATAGACTATTATCTAAATTTAGAGGATTCTTGTGATTTTGCCTCTATCTGTGAAGGGCTGGACCTGGGCTTGTTCAACCGGAAGGTGGCGCAAAATACTGTTTATTTAGAACTAAGGAGTAAAAGAGAAGCCTTCANNTCTGCATATATGGTGCCATATGGGGCCCACCGGGGCCCCACCCGAGGGAGGGGGTTGGCTTCAGATGCCTGGGCACAGCCCTGGCCGGACATCCGGGCATAGCCTGTAACATTACCCCCCTCCTCCCCAGCCGCCGCCCGGCCGGGGGCTGTAGGCTGGGTCTCTATCGTTATCCGCGATCGGCCCATACGTCGCCTCATACCGCTCCAGGGCCGCTGTGTCTGTAACGGCATCGACAGGCTCCCACATAGGGTTCACATACCCTTCCTATTTAACGAGGGCCTCTCATTAGTATCCTCTCCCCACCCAGTGTATCCTTACAGTAAGAATACTTTTAACCAGCTATTCAACCTCCCTATCGTCATCCACTAGTGGCAGCAGCTAGCTATTAACTATAACCTGCCTGGGTAGCAGATCAGTAGCAGCTCTCTGGAGTAAATCTATATAGAACTGTGGGTGAATAGACCCCAGGGTATCCAGCTCTATAATATACAGCGAGAGGATCTTCACTACTATATATTTATAGTGTAGCCAGGCTAGCTTTCAGCTTAGCTTTAGTGACTTATAGTTAGATATATTTAACTATACCTTATTGCTAACTTAGTATTAATCTGTGGGGGACTAGGTTTTGTTTGCCTGGGCCTCTAACCTCTACTGGGCGGCAGCTATCTCCGTATAGATATATATTATTATTAACTATATTCTTTTGACTAGCTAGTAGGCTGCAGCCTCACTACTATTAGGTAGTTCTGTATGCTCCTTAGTAACTAAAATAGGGTTAATATAATACTTATAATCTATAAAGAAAAATATAATCCTTATTATATTATACTGCTAGTTATAGAGGGCTAACTATATAATAAGTAGTAGGTCACTCTAGTTATTCTGGAACCAGTAGGTGAATACCTTCAAAACTATTTAGATCTCCTAGTTATACTATTTTATAATCCTATCAGTCTGCAGATAGTAACTAGTACTTAGTAGGTATGTAATACCTATTAACTTGTAGAACTCTTTTTAGAAGTAACTTACTTAGTTAAACTCTTTATTATTTATAATAGAGTGTAGTATTCTATAGAACCTATAGTAGTAACTGAGGAACTGCTAGGTATACACCTCCACCTCTATTATGTCTATCTCCTCTAACATAGGGGCTTTACCTAGTTAATTAATAATAACCTAGAGGTAATAACTACCTTATTTTTTTGTGGGGGGTAAGTTAGTAATAAAGTCTATTAATAGATTAGAGTGTAACTAGTTAGATACTAGTAGGAGCTTCAGGAATCTCTTCTTAGCCTGCCTCTAGATATAAATACCTCTGTATATATTATAGTTATGTATAAATCAGCGGACGCTTTGTGACTGTCCAGGCTAGTAGAACCATCAGCTTACGATCTCCAGTGTATTGTTACGCCCTGGGTGGCCTACAGGGGAGGAGTTATGTAACTTCTGTACCAGCTTAATCCTAAGCTTATTAAGGGGGCTATTACTCTCTTTGCTGCCTGGCATCTAAAGCTTTTCTCTGAAGGTAAGCTATCCCAGTATATTAATAGTATACTTAGTAATCTGGATCTTAATATAGAGGTTAGGGGGGAAGTTATACTCTCCCTACTATATTACTGTAAAGATCTATTAGTATAAAGAGTCTCTCTTAGTGGTATAGTTTTATATCTCTTGTAGGTCTGGTCTTCCTTTAAAAACCTAAATACTAGTAATATCTATATGCCTTACTTGGGGCCCCGCGGGGATAGTAGCGTCCGGGATAACCTATATTACTTATCTCTATTACTTCTTATTATCTTACCTTTTGGGGGTATCTTATTCCCTCTGGGAGAGGATGTTAGAAGCTACTGCCTGGACGTCTGGCTAGTATTTAAGGTAAAAGTTATATTAAGATAACTTCTCTACCTACTAACTCTACCTCTCTATAAGCTATTGTTTCTTTATAAAATACTTGAGGTCTTTATAGTTAGTAAGAACCTTAAACCTTCTGGTGCTCTATAGTTTTACTCTCTATACTTGTAAATATTCTAGTATTATAAGAAGTTCCTTATTGTGGATTAGGTAATTAAACTTTATAGGAGTTAGGCGTTAGGAGTAGAAAGCTACTAGATGCCTCACTCTAGCTTTATTAGCTTAGGTTAATATGCTTCTTAAGGTATACTCTAAATAGTCTATCTCTACTGTTGTTAAAGTATTAGAGTTAAATATCTATAGGATTAGTTCTATAGTAAAAAGTTATTTTAGTATGAGGAAAGCCTCCTGCTGCTTTAATTCCCAGTTAAAAGGAACTAACTTCTAAGTTAGGTAGTTTAAAAGCTCTATAATAATATTATACTGAAGTATAAAAACCTTATAGTAGTTTGTAAACTTAAGGAAACTGTAGATACTTTTTAGTAAGCTAGGGGGAAGCTAGTTAGTAATAGCTTCTAACTTCTCAGGATTATAAGAGAGGCTCTTTCTAGTTATTATAATATACTTAATATACTTAATTATAGTAACTAAGAATTTATATTTCTTAGGATCTAACTTAAGGTCTATATCAGTAAGGTAGCTAAGTATCTAGTAAACTTTCTCCTTATACTTCTTTTATAAACTATTAATGTAAATAAGGATATTATTAATATATACTATAATAAAGTTATCTAGAAACTATTATAGGTAGCTGTTAATATACTGTTAAAATATAGTAGAGATATTAGTAAGTCTAAAAAGGTATACTACCTATTTAAAGAGGCTATAATATATCTAAAAAACTATTTTCTCCTAATCTACTTTATTAATTCTAATCTTATAGAATATAGTAATAATGTTAAGTTTAGTATATTAGTAGGTAGTAGTAACTTTCTAGAAGGTCTCTAATATTAGGAGGAGGAAATAATAGTCTTTCTTTATAATAGCATTAAGGGCTCTATAATCTATATAGAAGTATATTCCTCTATCTAGCTTTCTTATAAAGAGGATTGGGGTATTAGTAGAGAAGCTACTTACCTTAATAAATCTCTTGTTAAGTAAATCCTCCAGAGTCTTCTTAAGTATCAGAAGCTCCTTTTGTGATATACTATAGAGGGGTCCCTATAGGAGGTCTAGTTTCTATCCCTTCTCATTAGGAATTAATAGGATATAGTAATCTATCTCTAGTTAGCTGGGGGGCAGTTAGTATACTGAATTTAGATAGAAAAGATCTAGAAATTCTTTTAAGATATTTATGGAGATATAGTCTCTTAGGTTTATCTCTACCTTTAAAGCTAATATTTTCTTAATATCTACTAAACTAATAGATATAATCTAGTAGGGGCTTGGTGCCTCACTAGTATACCACACAGTATACTAATAGATAAATATAAATAAGTTAGTATTAAGTAGCTAAGCTGACTAGATCTCCTTAAGCTATACTAACTTATTCTAATATTCTAGGTATACTATTATACTGCCCTTCCTGTATGTTATCTGTTAGGCTTCAGTATTATAGATAACGTAATTATCCTCTATCTATAGCTGCTTAAGATATAAGAGTAGCTGCAGACCCTCTATAATGTAGGTATAGATTTTCTGTATATAGCTACTAACTTCTAAAGTTAGGATAGCTACCCCCTAAGTGTTACTAAGTGACAGCTTAGTAGTATATCTCCTTATCTATCTCTTTAACTTATTAACTAGTAGGAGGTGAAGTTTCTTTATAAGGGAGGTATTAATAATAGTATAAGTATTACAGCCTATATTAATAAGTATATTAATAAAGTAATTTCTATTAATTCTAGTCTGAATAGTGGCTGATTATTAGTTACTTGCCTGTTCCTTTTCCTATTATTTCCCCTATCCTATTATTTCCGCCTTAGTTAGCTCCAGGGCCTAATTTTGCTCTGGAGTTACTTTTTTCCCGAATCTTTACTGTCACTAGGTGGGGTAGTGTTATCCCCCTGGTTGTCCCCAGTATAATCTGGAGTAGCTGTAGCTTTTATAACTTTCACACTAATCTTCTTATGCTCTCAGGATCTGTAGTTCCTGCGGATATAGCTTTTCTTACTGCACTTAAAGTATTAGTAAGTATCCTAGTGGTCCTTAGAGTATTCCTCAGAGGCAGAAGAGGAGCTACTAGAGCTCCAGCATTATTATTATTCCTTAACTACCCCAGTTATTATAATATTACCCTCTATATTACAGGCGGCAGGTCTCCAGTAGGGTAGCTAGTAGTATACTAGTATCCCCTTTATATATTTAAGCTTCTAAGTTATATCTTGAACCTTAGATAACTAAAGTCTATATTCTATAGGAAAGTTAATTATAATAAGTAGCTTCTTAAGGTGGGAGAGTAGGATAGCCTCTAGTAGGGAGATCTAGACTATATCCAGCTATATATACCCTCTAGTATCAGCTAGAATCTTTTTAAATTAGAGCAGAAAGGTAATTAAATATTTATTTTCCTTCTGTCTGAAGCTCTATAGTTAGGTAATAATATAAGGCTGACTATTAGGATCTAAGTAAGTTCTATCTAGATAATCTATAAAATTATTTAGATTATAGGAATTCTCCAGCTTTCTTACTATATAGAAGATTTTAACTACCTACTGAGGACTGAAGTCTAAGTAGAAGTAAATTAGATATTAGTATTCCTAATTACTATTAAAGAAGTAATAGTTAATCTTAAGCTTAACCTTTATCTATTAGACTCACGTTTAGTATTCCTTCTACTTACCTAAAAACTTCAGAGGTAGGGAAAGAGGCTTCCTCTAGTAGTTAGCTACTAGTGGGGGTATAGTAATATTATTAACCCTAAAGGCTGTTATCCTAATAGATATTATTCTGGAGGTTACTAGAGTATCCTAGTGTAAGCTAGAGGTGTCTGTTATAGTGGCTACCTAGAGGTTACTACCTACTATAGTGTCTCATTTTGCTAACTTATATGAAAGCTTGTTAATCCTCTAGTAGAGAGAGCTTAAAGTATATTGTAACTACTGCTGAAGTAGTTTACTTATGGGGTTGCTACCTATAGGGATATCCTGGGGGGCTCTAGTGCCCTCTATTATTCTTTATATTAGTTACCTGTTATATAGTATTGTATCCTAGGAGCTACACTTAACTAGATTGTATGCTTAACTGGTTGGAATCTACGCTCTATCCAGTGTTATCTATATAGTGAATAAAACTAAGTTCTAAATATATAAAGGGCTGGACCTAGGCTTGTTTAACCAGAAGGTAGCGTAAAATACTATTTATTTAGAACTAAGGAGTAAAAGAGAAACTTTCACGAGTGTGTAGAAAAGTCTACATATATGGTGCTATATGGGGCCCACCGGAGCCCTACCCGAGGGAGGGGGTTAGCTTCGGATACCTGGGTACAGCCCTAGCCGGACATCCAGGCATAGCCTGTAACATTATCTAGAATAATAAACCTCTCACTGTAAAATAATATAAAAAACGTCTCTAAGGTAGATCCTATAGAGTAGCCCTCCTTAAGGTTAATATTTATCTAATACTATATAATAATATCTTTATTAGTATTAACCTCTAGTGTAGCCTTAAAGTTATTATTATTAAAACTATTAATATTTTTATAGCTTGCGAGGAAAGTTTAGTATACTACTGCAGAGTGCGCCTTAGGGTTAGTAGTTAACTTATACTTATTAAATAAGGTATACCTCTCCTTAAGAGTATACCTCGTGGACTAATAACCAGGTTTACTATATATATATAGTATTTTTAATTAGTATAGCTATATGTAGATATTAGAAGTAGGTAATAGTTACCTAGAGTATAAAGTTATATATATATAGAGATATAACTATAGTCTTGAGGGTTACTTTAAGGTAAGTTATATATATAGTTAGTCTAAAATTAATCTCTAGTTACTTTCTAGTAGTTATCTCTATTATCTTATATATATTATATCTTTTAGATTAATAAGATATTACTTATAGTAGATCTTAACTAATTATAGAGACTCTAAAAGGTTGCTATAAAGCTGAAGAAAGCTAATTAGCACTCTAGTATACTATAGTATATACTTATAAGCTAGAGGTGGAGGATATTATCTATCTAGATTTTAGTAGAGAAAACTTTTTAGATATATGTAAACTTTAAGATTAGGAGCTTAAGAGCCTCCTTTTTGCTTTTATTAGGATTCTCAGTAATAACACTTTAAAAGGTAGTATTCTGCTAGTTGGAGAGGTAAAGCTGTTAATTCTTATTATTCTTAAAGTAATTTTTAACTTACTAGATTATTTAGTTAAATATGAGGTTAATATTTAAGTTACTTAAGTAGTTAAAGTAAAACTTAAGAATATTATCCTTAAGTATAATTAAAAATAGTTTTATTTATATATATTATAGGATATTAAACTTAAAGTAGTAATTATAGAAAATATAGATTTTTAACTTAAGGATATTATAGAAGCTTCTACTATATTTTATATTTTTATTATATAATTTTGTGAGGTCTATAGTATATTTAGTAGATATATTATTAAATAGAGTAGTAGTAGTAGTATATAGAGAGTATTCTTAATATTTAGGTTAATCTTAGCTGGGATCTTAGTGGTCCTCTTAATATTAGAGAGGTTTTAAGATAGTTAAATAGGAAGCTAGTAAGACTATTAGTTATAATAGAAGTCTCTCGCCTGAGGCTGTATATATATAGGCTAGTTAGTTTAATAGTAGGTATCTCTCTTTAACTACTTACAGTAGGAGTATTATTAATATAGTATTTTTAACTTTTAGTTAAGTATTATAGAGGGGTAGAATAAAGTTTAACTTCTCTATAAGGAGGTTATTAACTTATTTAGAGTATTTCTTAAGGTTACTTATAAGGATAGTATAGTATTTTAGTATATTATTAATTTCGTTAAGAGTCTATAAAATAAACCCCTCTTACTAAGTTAGCTAGTATATTACTATAAAAATTTAATTACTATCCTTATTAATTTTAATATTATAAACTATAAAGTGGTTCCTGAAGTATTAAGTTATAGGGATATTAGTAAACTACTAAGTTATTATAAGTTAGTCCTTAAAGTTACTTTTAAATATCTGAAAAAGTTCTAAACTATAGAGTTCTATATAAATATAGAGAGCTATTTAGTATATTAAATAAGTAGAGACTTTTATAGAATCCTTCTCTATAATAATCTTATAGTTAATATTAAGGATTTAGCTGAAGAATGCTAAATTAAGATATTAATAGAGCTTTATAGATATAAAGATACCTAATAATATTATTATTATAAATATAAAGCTGCTTAAAGTAGGTGTTTCACTTATAGGGGTTAATTTAGATATTATTATAAAGGTGAGAGAGATATAGAATAAGGGAAAATTATTAATATTACTAGATTTATATAGAGAGAGGTAGAAAAAGAGTTTTTAAGAGGCTATATAGGTTTCTTAAGGGGTTAAAACTAGAGATACTATAAATCTCTAATACTAAAAAATCTAGTGATAATTTAAAGAGGGTTATTATATTAGTTAAATATATTCCTATAAGTAATAAAAATAATTACAATTATTAGCTTCTTAGTAGTTATTATTAGGAAGTTACCTTATTTTAATACTAAGGTTAAATATAGTTATTAGTATCTTAATAATAGCAATCTATAAGAGGTTAGTATACAGTTTAGAGGCTCCTAGTAAGGTTCTAGAGTGGGGAGAGTCTGAGGCGTCTAAGTAATAGTCTCACAATCTTTCACCTTATATAGACCTCAGGCGTAGGGTTTTGTAATTACTTCTTCTAATATAGTAGGCCTTACTGATCTGCAGTATAGTAGTATAATAATTATATTAACCACTAATCAGTATTAGTTTAATCGTCAGGGTAATTGCACACTATACGTAATCTCGTCGTATGGGTGCAAACTGGTGTTCTGGTATTCGTTGTTGTTCTTACGTTACGTTATGTAGCGTGCAGCACCACGTAAGGCTCTAGATCTACAGCGTGGCAATTGCTTACTAATTGCCACGCCGCTAGGCTACGGC
>MASP02000527.1:11233-39808 GCA_001693025.2 Colletotrichum lindemuthianum
CCGCCACGTACGTGGCAGCGCGTACGGTTACCGCATGCCCTACGGCATGGCGTAACCGACATAGATAGTAAAGTATACCATCATTTCTGCGTACCGGTTGATGCATTTTATTAATTGTCCTATGTGTATTGCCGAGTGATAATTCTCCAGAGGAAAATCAGTTGGTACACTGTGGGGATTCAAGACATCGCGGTAAGCCTATGAGGCAATCCATCCCTAATTCCATATTTCAAGGTCGCTGCCCTTCTGGAGCCAAGCGTCTTTTGAATCTGTTCTGGCTGACTTCGCTAACCTGTAAAAATCCCTGAACCGCACGATGACGTAACATGCTGCTACAAAACATCAAAGACCGTCTCGCCCGCGCATTCGTTGAAGGAGCCCCTCGAGGCTTATAAAATTCGCCATGTTTGTTCAACGGCGAGGCGAGTCTCGAATAGGCCTGTCGCTAGGGTCGTGAGTCTCGCGACCCATCTCCTCATCCTCCACACGCGCGCGGCCAAATCCCCAGAAACTTCTCGTCGGACCAACGGGTTGATTTCTTGTCTTAGCGCGAGAAGGAGCCGCAGGCATGCCTCTGTCACGGGAGTTTGAACGGCTTGCTGACATATTGCCATGCCGAGCGGGTTCCCGCGCCACGTATTCTGGCGGTGCGCGATCCTCTTGAAGGCGGTCCCATTCCTCGGCTTCGCTTGGATCAATTGCGGGAATGGGAGTTCCCTTTCGCTTGAGATTCTTTCTCCCCTGTTCCCGAAGATAGTCCTCCAGGAGAATGGCGTTCTTCGTGTTGCAGCGAAATGCAGCGTCTACAATGTCGCCCACGAAAGGAACCAGACCAATAGCGAAATCGAATATAATGTTGAACATCATCTTGGACTTGAGTGAACCGGGAAGACCTCCCTCTATCTTGTTGCAGGTCTTGAATACCATCATGGCCATGAATGCATCAAGCACGTCGCCAATCCTGGCGCAAGAGTGTTAGTTTGCTGCCGCAATAGTGCTCTCAAAAAGGCATGTGGAGAACACGACGGCAATGTGAGTAAGTAACTTACGCGGGGATAAGGCCGATGACGCTGCCCCAGCCAAACCGAACACCACAGCAGCTAAAGAGTGACATATCAAGCCGGTAAGCTCGCCGTTTGACCTTGGTCAAAACTTCGCCATCCTTTGCAGAAATACCCGGCGGCAAGGCCTTTCTGCGCTTCTTGACTTTGCCAGTGGGGCGTCCATCGAGTCTCGTGGCAGGCACTGTCTCAAAGTAGGGATCCTGGGAATGTTAGAAGGTGGGGAGACACTGTGCTTGCAGAAAGCATGAGCGCAGAGAACGAACCTCCCGACCAAAGTTATTCTCCGCCTTCTCCTTCAATATCTGCTTACTGATAAACTTGGCGATGAGACTCGCCATATTGGCGTTGACGTAGCGGGTCCTAGGACAGTCGACGCTGGTTTCCGGGCTATCAAAGCTGTTATAGCAGAATTTCGAATAACTCAGCTGCTGTTGGCTTGGCCGAGGTAGTTGGGAACAACGAAATCGTGATGGACGATACTCAGGTTGCCGCGCTCAGAGGTGCAGTGAAGCTTTCAAGCAAAACAAGCCACAGTCGAGAAGCGGGTTGCCTCTCTGATATAGGTATTTGGATTACCACCAAAAGTAGGCGAAGAAGGCTGGCTGTTCAGGGTCCGAGTCACTGCACCTGAGCGCCGCTTAAGTGTCGCTTGCCCAGGAATTCCTGTTTTGACAAGTCAGGGGACCAAACTGCCATCATGATGTAATCTTGTCGGTCACTGCAAGCCAACGTACTGCGTACACATGGCAGTCGCAGGAGGCCTACGCATAAGAGGGATACTGCATGGAAGTGGGGCTATTGCAGGCTCGCCTCCTTGAGTGCCTTATGGCACCTTAAAGTACCTACCTCACCTCACTGAGTAGGTACGGAACTCCTTAAGCTTTCGGTGTCCAGCCACACAGCTTTTGTGGCGATAGCCCTGCCACCAATCAGTCCTATGAGTCGCTTCTGAGGCGGGCACAGCCTCACTTCTCGGATGTAGCTGTGGCTGTGCCGCAGCGGGCCTGCCATTGTACAAGTATACCTACTTATCTAGGCACCTACCTGAGGTGGTATACGTAGGTAGGCAAGTACCTATCTAGGTAGTTTTCATGTCGGGGCGTATCGATTCAGCATGCCAGTTTGCACAAAACGAAATAACGACAACAGAAGACAACAACGGACATCAGTGGACGAGGATAATTGCCACTGATAGATCAGAAATCATAAAAAATCTTCTGCAAACCGAATGATAACCCGACTGCTCACAAAATGTAGACAGTTATTAGAAGGCTTGGCCATGATGACCCACCTTCTGAGGCAGTACAGCTTCTGCCCACACACCCACAGTACGCTGTACCGCGCACTTGTAGGTAGGTAGTGGAGGTACCTACCTGCCTAGGTAGGTTGCCAGCTGCGATAGAGGCTCAGTAATTACCTGCCTGCTCCAAGATGCAAACTGTACCCAGTGACCTTGGGTTTGGCCTACCTCGGTACCTACCTGGGTTAGTATCGTTAACAAAGAGCAATTGCGTCTTGCTTCTCCACTTCCTGTTCAACTCGCAACATTCCCTTAACCGAGAGAGGCTGCTCGTCGATACGCTCTACCTGGAGTTGCCGGCTAAGCTTTGAGTGTTTTGACAGCCGTGAACACCTTCCTGACACCATATACCGACTCTTCCGCCTCCAGTTATTTGTCTTTTCAAGTCGCGGGCACAATTCTGTTCGCAAGCGGGTAGCTTCGAGCCTGATCCGCAACCCAACTCGCCTGCCTGTCCGCCTCGTACCATGCAATCCTCGCTTCTCGACTTCAACCGAACAAGTACTCGCCGTCAGAAGCATCGCATCATCTCAAGCCCGCCACCCGGTGCAGGCGAATAAGACACAGTATCAGATTTTCCGAGGGACATGTTCCAAGCTGCTGCGCAATATGGCCGAACAAAAGATGCAGCTGGAGGATTGTGCGTAACTCCCACGCTCTAAACAACAATGGCAGCAAGTAGCACGTCACTGGCTAGCCTTGCGCTTCGCACCTCCCCATTTTGCGACGAGCTGACATGTCTTGACCATAGGGTTGGACGACCTCTGCGTACGGTTCATCATCAACCTCCCCGTGGAGGATCTGTCTTCTGTCGCTAGGATATGTTTTCAAGTTGAGGAAGCACAATGGTTCTACGAAGACTTCGTCCGCCCCCTCGATCCGACGCTCCCCTCCATGACCCTCCGAAGCTTCAGCCTCAGGATATTCCAGCACTGCCCTATCCTCACCAATTTTTCGGTCGAAAATCACACCAAAGCTTTTGAGGAATTCTTACAATACAAGACAAGAGTACCCGTGAGAGGCGCCATTCTTCTCAACGAGGCCATGGACTCGACCATACTGGTCAAAGGATGGAAAAAAGGCGCCAACTGGAGTTTTCCTCGCGGAAAGATCAATAAGGACGAGGACGATCTTGAGTGTGCTATTCGCGAGGTGTACGAGGAGACCGGGTACGACCTGCATGCTGCTGGCCTGGTGCCTGAGAATCGCGACGTCAAGTACATTGAAGTTACCATGAGAGAGCAGCAGCTCAGGCTCTACGTTTTCCGAGATGTGCCAATGGACACCCACTTCCAGCCTCGCACCAGAAAAGAGATCAGCAAGATCCAGTGGTACAGGCTTTCTGAGCTGCCGGCATTTCGCAAAAGGGGGGGTCAAAATCAAAACGATGCCGCCGCCGCTGCTAATGCTAACAAGTTCTACATGGTGGCTCCGTTCCTTGTGCCCCTAAAAAAATGGGTGGTGCAGCAGAAGAAGAAGGATGCTGTCAAGACCACAAATGGGCCTCATTTCCTACCCCACTCCCTACAAGATGACCCAGTCACTGAGGATGACATCTGGCAAACAGAACCAGCGACGGATATCTCTATGCGAACAACCTCGTTGGACACACTCGAAGGTGCCACAAAGGAACTCCAACGCCTGCTGAAGGTTCAGCCTACGGCGGCTCAAGCGACCTCTGTGCCCGCCCCGCCAGATACTGTTGGGGATAAGGGCGCTTCACTACTGGCCATACTCCAAGCCAAGAACCAGGCCACAGCCAAAGCAGCCCCGGTCTCCCAGCAGATTCCCCATACACCTCTTGACGCAAGCATCGGGGACATCCCTCAACCGCACAGCCCGCATGGGCAGCACCATCCCCGACAGCGAGCCCCTTTAGCCAGCTACCAACATCCACTCGGATTTCCCATTGCACCGGACGCTACACCGCAGTCGTGGGCTTTCGCTCAGCCAAACACTGTTGGACCTGTGAGGACCCAGATAGGGCAACACGATGCAGCGTTGGATCACGGACCCGCCCACGGTCACCTTCCACCCATTTTGGCTCATCCGCAGCCCTTACCTCCTCAGGTTCAGCAGTCTTTTATAGGTAGCGGTGTTGCTGCCAACGGGACGCCTACTAACGCGTTCGAGCATGTGCAGGGGAGTGTGAACCAGAGGGCGACCTCGATACAACCGCAGCAGACGCACGCCCAGAGCTTGTTGTATTCGCCCAAGCCTCTGGCTGGGCAATTATCAAGTCAGTCAATGGCGCTGCTTGGTGTCCTGAAGTCCGATGCGAAGGCTGTCAGTCCACGGGCCGCTGGCGCAACAATCCCAAACCAAACTCTCCCGTTAGGCAGCAGTCACGAGCACGGGGTTGCACAGAGGCTCAACGGTTCGCCCGGGATGCTCTTGCCCAACCCGAATTCGACAACAGCTCTTCCATTTGCGGCCTCGCACCAGCACTCTCAGCAGCCGGCTAGTCCGGCCCATCGGTCCGCTCTTCTTGAGATGTTCAAGAAGCCCGAACCAAACTCATTTCATGTTGATGAGCCTGCCGAGCTCCCCGCGACAACCCCTAGCGCTGGCCTTCTCCAGGGCATATCCAACACACGAGGGCAAGTCCACGAGTTCCCCAGTCCAGCATTTCAGAATCGTAATACGCAGCCTGTTTCAAGCAGTCCTCTCAGCAGGCCGCCTCAGGGACCTTCGGACATGTCTTCCCGGCTTCCCATGCAATCTCTCTCGTTACAGTCGCTAGCCGGGAGAACTGGGCATCTAGGACCGCAATATACCGGCGGCCACAATCTTAGCACAGCAGAAAATGGGGCAATCTATCGTCAAGGCACAACCGACAACTCTTCACATTCATACAGCGTTGCGACACAGACGTATCTCAGCCCTCTACAACACACACAGAATTCAAGCAGGCCTGCCGGACCTCGAGTGCCAGCCATGGCTTCAGTGTTTGGTCCAGCAGGCGCAGATAAACCTGCAAGTCTGGCAAGCCCGCCCGCAGCGTCTGCGCTTCCAGCACCCGCAGCGAGGCAGCGCAAAGCAGAGGCATCCACGGAACAGAGACAGAAACTGCTCTCACTCTTTGGAAACCCTCATTCGCCGAGCCCCGGGCCGGCGCAGCTGAGAATTGACAAAGGAAAATCGACTGTGATGGGGTCCGAGATGGGTGGGAAATCGCGGGTGGCATCTTTGGCATCTGCTAGCGGTCAAGGTCTGCCTGAAAGCGCACCCGAGTCCCGGCGTGGCAGCCAAACACCGATTTCGCCGGCAGATCGCAGCTTTCTCCTAGGCTACCTGGCGTCAGCGGCAAACAACGGAAATTAGTCCATTCTGCATTCTGACGAGACTGCTTGCCACAGCTCAAATAAACTATAGAACGTACCAGGTCTTGCGCCCCATCCCACCTGCTTTCTATGTCCTGCTTTCGTTGCTGAGGGTTCGGTATCTTGGTAACAGGTCTGTGAATAGCAACGGCGCTAGACGTGGGTCGGTCAAGACACGTGATACCCTTGGATGTGCCAATGACAGGAGGCAGTTCTCAAGTTCGGCGCAACCGGCACGAACCACTTCATCGGGCGCCGGGTGCATCGTGGCGGGACAATGCTTGGCCGGCACCGGTGCGACTTCAGTGGTATATACCCGGGGAATTTACCCGCACAACAGCAGTGGCCTGAGTTCGCCTCGGCAGGCTTTCACCGGGATCATTTCACACGCCATACTTCCTGACA
Source organism: Colletotrichum lindemuthianum (assembly GCA_001693025.2). Classification (NCBI taxonomy): domain Eukaryota; kingdom Fungi; phylum Ascomycota; class Sordariomycetes; order Glomerellales; family Glomerellaceae; genus Colletotrichum; species Colletotrichum lindemuthianum. Next base: position 17,326 of record MASP02000527.1, read on the forward strand.
AGCCTTTCGCATTGCCACTGGACCGGGAGATGTCTTAAAGAATTGGCCAGCGAGAGGAAAATTCCTCGCCTCGTCGAGCCCCCAACGGCTGAGCCAAGACGAAGGGGACTTCTTGTCGATGGAACAGTATGCGGTGTCCCGGAGCTGGTATAGATGAGAGTTGTCTGCTGACTTCTGGGGGTTGCAGGGCCAAATCGAACGGTTTATTTGTCACAGTAGCTGGAATGTTAGTTGTCTGCCGTCCAAATCAAAGTTCACAACTAAGCGACCGATATTCTGAACATTTGTTAGTGTAATTGTATCGACATGTATTTCAATACCTCACCCGACGCCCTGCATATCCCCCGGTCGACGATCGATCCCGTAGGCTATGGCAAGGTCGCTATCGTGACGGGCTGTAGCTCGGGCATCGGTCTCGCATGCACACAGCTTTTTCTGGCGCACCAGTACCAGGTTTGCGGCCGCAAACCTGGACACACGCGGTTTCAGTTATTCGCTTCTTCAAGAATCTGGCCACGGGCGTTTCCATTTCCACCGTGCCGATCTCACGAAGCCCAAGGCATGCGGAAATGGGTTGTATGCTTCGCTGGCGTCGTTCGGGTAAGCTCTGCCATCACCCACCACGGCGTTGAATGGTCTCTCACGAGTTGGAGCACAAGACGAGTCGATTTCCTGATAGACGTCGCTGGTGTCATGGGCAGCTTCAGCAGCGTCGATAGTGTCTCCGACGATGAATGGGAGAGGGTGATGGCCGATAACTTAACTGTTCCCGTGAAGATGATGAGGGTCGTGCTGCCCGTTATGAAGGAGAACGGCGGCGGTGACATTGTCAACGCTGCCAGTACGGCGGCACTGTCCGGAGCTGTGGCCGGGATAGCCTACACCTGCAGCAAGCATGGGCTGGTAAGCCAGACGTTGTTGATACTTTTTGGCAACGGCTGACTTCACGGCACGGTGCAGATCGAGGCGACCAAGAACGTTGCTTGGCATTTTCGCGAAGAGGGCATTCGATGCAACGCGGTGCTTCCCGGAGCGGTCGATTCCCGAATCGGAGAGGCGGTGGCGACTGGACGCGGAGAAAGCTTCGACGCCAAAGCCTACGCCCAAGTCGAGCCCGTCCACGCTCTACACGCCCAGGCTTCGGGGATTGATGCCGGTATTGCGCCTCTGGAAGTTGCCCAGGCTGTCTTGTTCCTCGGCACTGACCAAGCGCGAACGATCAATGGCGTCAGCTTGCCTGTCGACCAGGCCTGGTGTGCTGTCTGATTCTGGTCCGGATCTTTAGTATTCGATGATGGGCGGGCCAGCCGTTTTCAGCTCTCGGTGTAGTACCAGCGGTCAACTCTGTAACGTATGAGAAGACCTCCCGCAAAAGAGATTATGGCGGTGCCAACCCGACAGGAGAGCCTCGGAAAGATGTGCACGATGGGACTGCTGACTTGTGGTTCTCCTCGTTCGAAGAAGTCGTTCGGCCTGCCAAAGTCTCATAAAGACATGTCGTACTTACGCAATAGGAGAACACTTGTCCGCACGATGACCTCTTTTCCGCACAATAAAAGCCGGAGGTCGAAGTGATGCACTCTACCGAGTCTAAATGCTGGGATGCAAGAAACTTGTTCATCTGTGGGCGCAACATCCTGTTTGAAATTAGTAAATCAACATGAAATGCATAACAGAACGGTGTTGACGAAAAGAAAACCAAAGAAGCGTTGCATTTGCCGCTCTATGGGTATCTGCTATCTACCCGTACAACTAAATACAACTGAACGCCAAAACCGCGTAGTCGACGAGCTGACCACCATCGACGTTGATCTGAGGAGCAGAACGTGGAATCTTGTTGCCTCCAACTGAGCGAAATATACCAGATTCAGCCTCGGCACGCAGAGGTGATATGTTCTCTCAGACTAGACTATCTCGTGACATTCCCGAGAAAGACGCCGCTTCGCTGACCCCGTCTTCATCGCTCTCGTCCATGCTCAGAAGCTCAAAGGGATTGGCCGGTGGAATCATGACACGCTGAGGAGGAGGCCGATAGTTTGCAGCATGGAATTGGGGCATTTCCAACGGCTGCGCACATTCGTCAACGTCCCAGTCAATCTTCGAGCGCTTATACTCGCTGCAATCTTCATTAGTCTTCGTTCGCCAGCTCACACATGCTTGACTCACGCTCGAGACATCATACACGTCCGCGCAAATATAGCATTGTGGACTGAATTGGTATTGATGTAGCAGTCGCCCCCCATGAAGGTCACTCGAATTACGACGAGATTATGAATATGCTCCAAGTCCTTTCGAACGACTTCTTCAGTGAGCTTATAGTCACAACCCCGAATGACAATGTTACGTGTGGCGCCACTTCCAATCTTGTTCCCGATATGGTTCGAAAGGGTGAACTGTCGTTCGTTCCACCGTACGTCGACCTGCCATGTATGTCAGCATCCTCACAAGCCGTGAATAATACCCGCAGTGATTCTTTACCCTCTTGTTCTTGATGTACAAATCATGGCGACGAGCATGCTCGAGGAAGTCTCGAGCGTGCGCTGAGTGTAGGAAGGAGACTTGGGCAGAGCGGTCACGAGCTCGCAGGAATATTTCCATTAGCTGACCACCTCTGACAACGGCGGTGACGTCGGCGTGAGTTGTTCTCTCGGGAAGATTGACAATCAAGACTGTTCTCGTTGCAGTGCGCTCGTATTGGGGCCGAGTGGGTGTCTGTTCTTGCTCCACGTGGTGTCTGTCGGTAGAGCAGTTCCTGGTTCCTTGGTTGCTATAAGCATCCACGTCAATGCGGTCTCGGGTGTCGCAATGGGCAGCATTTCGGTCTGTAAGAAGCCACGCGTCTTGGGTATGCTGACCGGCAGGGACCGTTTCCGAGTGCTGTCGGCCAATGGCTTGTTTTTTGTTGCTCAAATTCGCGGCAGATGGCGAAACAGCAAATTGACCAATGTCGTCCTGTGTTGAGGGTTGGTCTGTCGTCAATATCTATACATAATCTGCTTAGTTCTGGATGCTGCGCAAGTGGTATTGGAAGCTTACATCAAGGGTTTCCACTGTCACGCCACCTTGCATGAGGTTTCGACGCAGGTTCGCTGCACATAGAAGCAGTCAGATCCATTAGAATATGCCAGGCCATGGACAGGTTGATCGATTTTGCAATGAAAACCGCCAGTGTGAGTACATACCGTACTCGTGGGCACTAGTCGTGAGGGTTTCATACTCAGCACGAAGAATAGTGATGGCAGGTTGAGACACAAAAAGGCTACCCTGGACCTAATGAAGCGTCTGTTAGCAATTCACGTCACAGGGGAAGAGAATGTTGTTTCGCAGCAGTCTTACCGAACGCTCTGGTTGAGCTCTGCATTGACTATCAGCATCTGTATGGTGATCGAGAGATGGGTAGTGGGATGAAGGGTGAAGGAGATAGGACTTACCTTCGACTGAGGGTGTGAGGTTGATAGCCACCAGCCGCTTCGTTGGCAGAAGAAGCCATTTTTGCAGTGAACCAAACTCAACCAGTTTGGTCAAAAAGATGATCGGGAGAAGTTGTAGCTGCGTGGTGTAAAGGGTAGGCAGACAGGGAAGGTATGCAAAGCTGTGGGTGATCACCTACCTAGCTTGAAAACCCACCAATTCAACTGGATGCCAGGCTCCTGCCTTATTTGTGATAAAATGATTTTACCTGAGATTAGACAATCCCAAGACATCAACTATGTATCTACTTAGCTATAATTCTACTTTAACTACTAACTAACCTGCCTCTCTTAGACGTATTTCATTTTACTTCTGCCTGACAGGATACTGTGTACCCAGTAGCCTAGCTAAGAGTAAGTAAATTTAAAGCTGATTTTATATGCTGCAGTGCCGGTATGGCAGTTCGGTAGAAGCACCTATAACCATATATAGTGGCTATCAACACATCCTAGCGAGTAAAAGGAAGCTGCTTGAAATAGCATTGAGTAAGATAGGAGAGCATTATCCAAACCTATAGTCCATACTCAAGCTCTATCAGTCATTATACAGCAAAATATTAAGAGAAGACCCAAGCTTAAGAAAGAGCACCACCTGTTGCTTGGCATGTAGCTGGCTGTTCTTTATCTAAAGGGTTGTAGATAAGCCTCATAGAAAATGGCGCCTATACTTCCAGCTAACTAATATCTCGATTGATCACATCAACTCTGCAAAGTCAAGAGGTGAGTAAGTCTAGCATATGCTGTACGCAGCTTGGTATGGTGCTCCTGCTTCATTGCCCAAGAACATTGTGCTGTGGCATGGAACCAATAAACCTATTATTCCAAAGCATAGTAGTTCTTTACACTTGAAGTGCAGAAACAGTTTGTGAAGAAACAGTTTGCACATGACAGCCATTACTCTGGATGAACCGTTTCACTGATGGAAGCCAGGAAGCCCTGGCACTGCGAAGCTCGTTTCGAGAAAATGGGCAGCAGCATCCAAGCTTAGAAAATGGGCAGCAGCATCCAAGCTTCTAGTGTGTCGCAGCATCCAAGCTTCTATTCTAGTATGTCGATCCTAGCTGGGAACTCCCTGGAGTAAAAGGGGTTTTCAAAACCTGTCGTCCCATTACGATACACCATCTCAACCCGACTACTTGCACCTCATACCATGACCGATATGAGAACATATGGAGCATGCGAAGGCTATGATGGAACCGAACGGACGCCCCTTCGGACCTTCTGCGGACGCACCGAGGCACGGGTGCGGAAAAAACAAACAGCAAAACAAGACGGTGTTACGGGACGCCGCCCGCAAATAAGGTCCGTACGCATGCACGCGTATTACCATCCTAATTACCATGTGCGCGGGCGGCAACACTTGGAAAGGTCGTTCGGTGGAGTACAGTTGATGTCTCGCGACCGGACAAGAACGCCTACCACTACCAGTGTTGAGTTGAGCAATCGTACTGAGTGTACGAGTCGTCGACAGAGCCGTGAAAGCGTCCGCTTCGCTTCAATTCGCACCATTGTCGTAGCTGATTGAATCTTCACCATGGTATCCGTACTTGGATGGAGTCGAGGCGAGTGTGTCTGTGCTTATTTTTAGCACACAAAGGTGAAGACAACACGAAGCAACAAGGAATACGATGGCTAGTGGGGTCGATCATCCCTCCGATGGAAAGCAACCCGTCTTTGGTAAGGTAAATAGGTAGTCCGAGTGCCCTCTGGCCTCGTATGCTGTCACTTGCGCATATCCGTGCAATGTACGTAAGTAGGCATACTTACCATACGAACTTTTACCACCACCCACGGCAGTCAACAATCAACGGAGCCAAGTCGCCCACTGGTAACTGTGATTCCGCCACGGGCCAACGGCGGCAGTCGCCACCTCGCAATAAAGTACTGGTAGGTAAGGTAGGGCAGTACCTAGGTAGCCAGCAGTGCTTGGTTGGTCCGCGGGTGTATTGTCTCGGTTTGGGGTACCTACGGTACCTACGGTACCTACGGTACCTACGGTACCTACCTACCTACCTAGGCAGCTGGGGTGCCTTAAGGTACCCGTAGAGGAGAAAGCACTTGCGCTAGCATACCGTCCTAAGGTATCCAATCTAGGTATCTACCTCAATAACCTTGAGAGGTAGTTACGCTAAAGAACGGGAAGAGAAGGAGTGCAAAAAACCACAAAATACTGACGCCGAATGAGAAGGTCGGGACAACGACTTGCCATTGTTTTGAGCGTGGCCGGCATTAGTATTGGTGTGCTACCTCCACACAACAGGCATGCCTACATCCTACCAGTCCTCGTCGTACACGAAGGGATCCCGTTCGTCTTATCCTATCTATTTGGCCCAAAGAAAAAGTCGTGTTCGCCAGCCGGGCTGTGCGATGCCACCCCATCTCTAGCGCAATGCAAACCGTTCGGCATGGTACGTGCTCCAGCCTTCAACAGGCTTCGCCCCTGACTTGCCCTGCATTCCGACTCTTGCTATGATCCCGTCAATGGCTTGAGCAGCCCCTGGCACTGCAAGTCTCGTCCCTGGAGTGACCTCGGGGATGCGCCCTGCTGACCGGAATCCGCGAGAAACCTAGGCAATGGGGGCCCAACCTGCCACTGCCGTTCCTCAAGCATATGTATAGGACACGGCACTGTAGCTAGCGCACAATGGAGGCGTGGTGCCATGAAATTTCACCTCCCCAGCCCACTCCCTACATATTAGCCGTGGCTGATGATGACCCTCTCACATCCACCCATCCAATGGCACCTAAAGTAGGGTGCTGGAGGTGGTAAGTTATGCAATACCGAGCACACCACTGTACATACAAACTAATACACTCGCTACCTAGGTACTAGGCGGACCCGGTGCTGGTTCATTCTTTGGCAATCCGATTCCCGTGCAAGACTTCTCCCTCTTTCTCACCTCCTCAACCATCACCTCTTTCGCCTACTGTGACATTCGCTTCCCAGCAGCATCGTCACCGACACCCGTTTACCCCTAATTCCGAACTCGACACTCGCTTGATTCACCTCGCTCGTTTTTTCTGTTCTTCACTTTTATTGAAGCGTTAAAATTGTCGAGGCAACAGGAGGCAGTCTTCGCCTACCAAACTGCAATCACAGCCATTGTTGCGAATACACTAAGCTCTTGGGGGAAAAGGGGGAGGAAATCACGAACTGGCTTGGCCACAACAGTCACAAATCCGGTGTTGACACGCACTCTCGGTGTGAATCTACGGCGCTTTCGAGCGTTTGCACCCGTTCGTTACCGGTTCGCCTCCTCTTCAACGACAAATCCCGAACTGCGCATCAACTTTGCTCGTTTCTCGCTCAAGTCGTCGATAACCATGAAGGCCGTACGCGCACTTGCTCTCGGTTTAGCTGCCTTCTCGCCACTGGCTTCCGCATGGCCAAAATGGCTTCCTGAGATTGACGCTCTCGTTGTGAGGCAGAACGAGGACGCTGCCTCGAGTGGTACGGCGATAATACCTTCTCATTTAGCCGCCGCTGAGAAGAAGATGTATCTTGGCTGACTATTCTTCGCAGCTGCGAGCGCAACCGAGGCCGAGACCGCTAGGACAGGTGCTGCGCCAACTCAGACGACCGCAAAAGCGACGGCTACCGAATCCAATGCAGTCAAGACCGGAAACCTCAACACTGCCGACGGCACTGCCCGACGTACGGGCACCGTTACGGGCACCAAGACGGGCACGTCCAAGGCCACTGCAACTTTCGACATCAACGACCCTTCAGGAGGCGTGAAGATGATCGAGCCGGCCACAGCGGGAGGTGCCATCAACCTGTACAAAATCGGAGACTACGTTACCTGGAAGTGGAACTACACGGACCTCCAAGCGTCTCCCACCGCCATTGATGTTCTCGTCAGCTGCTCCAGCTTGTCCCAAACCTGGACGCTCACCCAGAATATGACCTTTGCTCAGCCTGCTTCCTATACTTGGGATACGAGCGTGCAGGCCACCGATCCCGCCGCCCCTCTACGAAACGCCCAGTACACCCTCGTCGTCTACGACGCTGCGTCAAGTGTCAGTGCCACCCCAGTCCCAGGCTACTTAGGTGTCAGCAATCCCCTCCAGTTTGGCATGTACTCTGGTCTGCCTTACCAGAACCTGAGTGATTGGAAGTGCCCCGGCTGCGAATCGGGTGCTTCGACAGTAGACAACAAGGCCTTGGGCATGGCCCTAGGAATGAGCATTCTTACCGTGGCAAGCTTCACGTGGTTTGTGGCCGGAGCCGGCATGATCTGATGAAAATTTCCCCGCATTTTCGGTCTCAATATCTTTGACGTGCATCAGGAGGAGGAATCAGGATAGAAGAAGATGGGAGTCGGGGGTTGAGAGAAGAAGTCCAGGGGTATTCAGTGAAGGTGGACATCAACGGATCGATTGGCGTTATTTGAATTGGGGGTCCAGCAAAATGGCGGCTCTTACACACACACGCACTCGAACATTTATCGGTTTATCTACATGCACATAACCTTAATGGACGAAGTCGGCCGGACAGCATCCGGCCGAGGACGATGACATATTTGAGCTCCTGCACTTGACCAACATGCTTTCATTCATACCATTCGCAAGGAAAATCCTCCACCCCTCTCCTCCTTGTCTCTTCCCTGAAATATGCCGCTGAAATCGACATCGCCTAGCTCGACTGCGTGCTGACCCCGTACAGGAGCGTTCGGCTCATGCCTCCTTCTCCTTTCCTGTCCGGCCTTGCTAGGAAATGTTGGGAACATTCCCTCCTTCTTCGGCTTCGGGTCCTCCGCGAAGTACTTGTGATTCAGCATTTCCGCAGCCGAAGGTCGTGAATCGGGGTTCAGAGACAGCAGATCGTTGAGTAACGCGCAGCCCGCGTTGGTGATGGTGGTAAATTTGGCACGGATCAAAGAGCCGGTGGCTTGTGGGCTCTTCGGCAGTCGCAAGGAACGGGCGTTGGGGAGACTCTTGAAAGACGGCCAAGTTTCCTGCGTGGGTACGCCACAGAGCTCAAAGATCTTGGTCACCTGATCAACCTCGTTCGATCCCTGAAGGAGGGGCTCTCGAGTGAGCATTTCTCCAAATATGCAGCCCACGCTCCACATATCCACGGCTTTGCCGTAGGTCTTCGCTCCAAGAAGCAGCTCCGGGGAGCGGTACCACAACGTCACGACGAGCTGGGTCAGCTTCGGTGGAGGGTCGCCGACATACCGGGCCATGCCGAAATCTGCAATCTTCAGCAGCCCGCGATTGTTGAGGAGTAGATTTGACGTCTTGAGATCCCGGTGCAGAATCCAATTGTCATGGAGATAAGCAACCCCCGAAGTCAACTGCCGGAGTAGAGTCTTTACTTCAGACAACAGAAAGGGTTCCGGCATATCTTCTAATATACTCTTGAGATCATGCTCGACGAACTCAAGCACAAGAAATATACTGCGCATCGTCAGCTCCCGACGTTGTATCAAAGGATGTGCTTCTACGTACTTTTCAATCTTGGATGTATCCTGCCCAACCACAACCTCCTCCAGCTTCACAACGTTCCTGTGACTGCAGTCTCGCAGTATCTGTATCTCCCTCAAACCCGTGACTGGTAGTCCGTTTCGATCACTGGGCTCGATCTTCAGCCGCTTCAGGGCTACAACTTTGCCGCTCGCCACCTCCCTGGCTCGCGACACCCAGCCGTACGTTCCTTCTTCAATATCATTGAGCTTGTCGTAGCTCTCCACGCTCCGACATGTTCCCCATTTGCCAAAGGGTAGACGAAGAAGTTTCGTAGAGCCTTCCTGGCCGGCCGAGGAGCCGTCCGGATCCTTCCCGTCCGCGTCTGGCGTGAACTTACGCCGCTTGGCTGGCCGCTGGTCGTCTTTTTCGTCAATTTGGACGTTGTTGCCAGCATTCTCCTGTACTTGCCGGGCAATCCGGTCGGCTTCAGCCTTGCGAAGCCTCTCAGCCTTTAAGCGCTTCTTCTCTTCCTTCTCCCGCTTTAACCTGGCCTCCAGAGCCGCATCCTCTTCGGTGTCTGCCCATCGCGACTTTGCCTTGCTTGCCATCGCGGCATCACCAAAGGAGCAGAGTTTTTGATCAGTTGGCCGGGGGTTTCGCCAATGGGCGGAGTAGCCAGTGATAGTAGTCGTCCGGTGGTGGTGGTGGTGGTGGTGGTGGTGACGGTTGTTGTCGTCGTCGTTGTCGTCGTTGTCGTCGTCGTCGTCGTTGTTTAAATTGTTCTGTCGCTGTGGTTAGGTAGGTCGCCCGCCTTCTAATTACCAAGCGACGTTGGCGTGCTCCGGCCGTTTGTTTTATGGGTAACGAAGGCACGCTGTCCAGGTGGCACCTGCCCAAGCCAAAGATACACACACACTACTTGACGCCAAAGCTTATCTTATCGCGCCTCGCCCAGTAAAAGCTTCACTGGCCAAACCGGTGTAAGGGACCCAAACTCTCACTACCTTACGTTACGCTCGTCGCGAATAGCTCTGTTTTCACTACTTCTGCGCCTTCAGTATCTGACGAATTTGCTGCTGCAAAACCCGCCATGTTGCCCACAGTCACAATCTAGACCGAGTTGTACTTTGTGATCATATAAAACGTAGCAGTGCAAGCAAGATGCAAGGAGTCTTTGCCCGGCGAGCTTTGGGGGTTGGCCTACGCTCTGTTGCTGTGAGTCGCGGCTGTCCCAAAGCATGGACATCACAAGCTTTCAAAGGCATCTCCACCACGGCGCCCAGATTTGAAGCAGAGGAAAGGAAATGGTCTACTCCATTGGCTAAGCAGCTGGCGGCGGCCATATCGGTATGCTCCCGAGGTTTGTATGACCCGAGAGGTGTCTGACATCAAAACACTTAGGCGACGGGCCCTGTCCCCATCGCCAGTTACATGCGCATGTGCCTGACCGGTGATATTGACGGCTATTACACTGGCCTAGCCGAAGAGGGCAGAGACCAGTTCGGCGAAAAGGGGGACTTTGTTACCTCCCCTGAAATATCCCAAATCTTTGGCGAACTGATTGGAATTTGGTTCGTCGCAGAATGGCTTAGCCAGGGCAAGCCCAAGAAGGGCGTTGAACTCATCGAGGTCGGCCCGGGCCGTGGAACTCTGATGGACGACATGCTTCGAGTAAGTGGTCCGGCGCCGTCATGGCCGGCTAACGGACAGGAGCTGATCTCACTTGTAGACCATCCAAAACTTCAAAGAACTCGCGTCAAGCATCGATGCCATTTACATGGTCGAGGCCAGTCCCCAGTTGCGGGAAGCCCAGAAAAATCTGCTGTGCGGCCTCGACGCTCCTGTGACGGAGTCAAAGGTCGGCTACCATAGTGTCTGCAAGCGTACCAGTGTTCCCATCGTATGGACCGAAACCATTCAGTCCATCCCCAAAGGTTAGCATTACGAGGACCCCGCCGAGTCAAATAAGCCTGAGATCCTGACGTTCACCTCCAGACCCTGAGAAAATGCCGTTCATCGTGGCGCACGAATTCTTCGATGCTCTTCCCATTCATGCTTTCCAAGCTGTCATAGTTCCTCCGACTCCCCCCCAGGATCCTCAGGGAGGCGACGCCTCACCAGCTGCTACGGCTCAAGACGTCGAGAAGCCCAAGGTGGAATGGCGGGAAATGCTCGTGTCTCCCACGCCTCCCGACGCAACGCACTCAACGATGAACATCCCCAAGTCAGAACAAGGAGACCCAATTCCCGACTTCCAGATGACCTTGTCTTCAGGGCCGACCCGTCATTCGCGTTTCCTGCCCGACACCTCCTCCCGCTATAGCCGTCTGAAGTCCTCCGTCCCCAACGCCGTTGCCGAAATCTGTCCCGACGCATCAATCTACGCCACCGACTTCGCCACTCGCATCGGAGGCTCGAAGCAGCACCCCAAAGCTCGTCCGTCCGGTGCCGCGCTCATCTTGGACTACGGCACCAGCGACACCGTCCCTATCAATTCTCTCCGCGGCATCCGTCGCCACCGCCGTGTTAGCCCTTTTTCCGAGCCTGGCCTCGTAGATCTCAGTGCAGACGTCGATTTCACCGCTATTGCTGAAGTGGCGACGCGTGCGAGCGAGGGTGTCGAGGTCCATGGTCCCCTTGAGCAAGGCGCTTTCTTGGCTCTCATGGGCATCAAAGAACGGGCCGAAGTTCTCATCAAGCAGGCCAAGGCGAGGGCTGCCCAAGAGAAGGCAGGGGACATTGAAAAGGCCTGGAACCGTCTCGTCGACCGAGGGCCAGGTGGAATGGGCAAGGTATACAAGGCAATGGCGATACTTCCTGAAAATGAAGGAAAGAGACGACCTGTGGGCTTTGGTGGGGACTTGTAAACAAACAACTGTAATATAATGTGAAGTCACGAAGGGTCCAAACACGACACACGAGTATGGAGTAGTTCGCACGCTCTTGCAGGGTTACTCTCTGTGTACCGACGTAGGCGCTATGCCAGCCTCCTATGAAGCCAAACAAAAGAAGCAAATACATTCATGGTACCCAAGTCTAACAGACAAATATCCGCTACTGATGGAAATCAAGTCTTTGCGGACGCCGGCGCCTATTCCCGAATCGCGTGTTGTACAAGGCGCCGTACCAAGGCCCAGGCGACTTTTGTCACCAACCACGAAGCGAAGGCAGCCTTCTTCTATTTCTTATGCCCCACAAGTTTGGCGTCCTCCTCGTCCGAATCATCAGAGAACCTGTCGCCATCTTCGCCCACGGCGAAAATGGTTTCGCCGTCTAGAGACTCCCGTGGAACATGCCTTTGTGACTGTTGCTGCTGAGAAGTGCTGCTTGTTGGTACAGTGGACAAGCCAGCGCTAGTTGTGGGTTGCGAGGTGGGACTCCCCTTGCCAATCTGAGCTTCCTCATCGTCGTCCGAGTCATCAGGTGCCCCAATGTCCGCCATCGTAAAGGTGCCGTCGTCGTCTTGGGCAATTTCATCACTCATGGCAAAGCGTCGGTTGTTGGCAGTAGGTCGCCAGACGTATGCGATCCAGGCCACATCGGCAAAGTAAACCAAGTTAAGCCACCCGTCGAGGACAAACCAGCGGGATTTCCAGTGGAAGGGGACATAGTCGGGGTCCTTGACCGAAGCGAAGCTGAAGCTGTTGAAGAAGAAGAAGCCAAAGATGACAAAAATGCTGATCAATATGCACCACCACAGCTTTTTGTACATGGCTTCTTTGGCATGCTGCTTACGCTCTCGCAGGTCCTTGAGAGTGAAATTCAGAGAGTTCAAGGTCCACACGTAAAATGCAGTGAGCGTGCCAGCGAGGGGCAAGACGATGAGAAGGACGAAGGGTCCTTGCCAAACATGTCAGTGTGCGATCCTCTGGGTAGTAGCATGGGCGATCTCAGCTTACCTGCGGCATCAGGGGTAATCAGCAGACTCGTTATAGCGTACACCAGCCCGAAGACAAAATGGGCAATGGCGAGCCAGCGCACATATATCATCGTTCTCCCGAGAGTGTGCTTGACGACACCATATCCCATGCACACAATGAGCAGGAGGAAGAAGGAAAAGGAATTGCGAGCAGCGTTCAGGATGGCGACAAGGACCAAGAGCACCTTGGACCCCACGTTGGCACCATTTCGATTCAGGTAGTCTTCTTCCTGTTAGCATCACTCCTGCATCGCCACCTGACAGTACTTACCGTAGAAGCCCCAAGTCATGAGCATCTCTACAACGAGGAAGATGAGGATGGCCGTTATGTAGTTTTGCACAGGCACTGAACTGTCAGGGCGGAGGTCCTCAATCAGGAAAAGTTCAACCTACAAATGTCGTGGCGATGTTGGTGGTAGAGAAATCCCCAGAAACTAGAAAGCGGTGTCAGCTACCGACAAAGGCCTAACATCATGGCATAATTTATTGGCGTACACAGCAACAAGCGCATATAGAATTGTTATGCCTCCATAGAAGGGTAGTTTAGGTATCTGCGTGGCGGGCAGCTCGCCGTAGGCGTTGCGAAACTCGACTATGGCGGTATACTCATTGGCGGTGAAGCGATCCGTCAAGACGCAGTAGTAGCCGGTCTTTTGGATCATGTACTGGGTGGCTTTTGGATCTTTAAGATGGATAGCCTTCGTTTCGATTATGTTCTTCGACTTGGTCGTGGCTTCGGGGTTGATGATAAACTTGCCAATGTCGGTTTCGTTGCAGAACCCCTTTTTAACGAACTGATCCTGACAAATGCCGATTTTCTACAACTGGTCAGGTATGCCATATCGAGGTTGCATGTAGTGGGAAACTTGAACCTACGTTTTCCGATTCTGGGCTTTCGCGAACACCAATGAGGTCCTCGTCCTTCCATTCAAAGATGACCATGCTCACGGTTGGATCTTGGTCTGCTGGCGCCTCTTTGGGCAGGAACATAACGTTGATGTATGGGTCAACGGGGCCACCCCAAGCTGAGCGGCTGTACATGCCTGGAATCAAGAAGCGTTAGTCTTGGCTCGTCGGTGTGGTGACACGGGCCGTTTGCGAAGGGAGAGGGCAGGGAGCGTTTACCGGAGCATCTCTGTCTGTTCTCGTCGGTTTGGTCCTGTTCGAAGAAAATGATTGTTAGCTCGACAGTTGCTAACGTGCTTGGGGGAAAAGCCGTCGAATTCTGCTTGGGAGGGCGTCCTTACCATCTTGACCTCCAAAGCACCAGCGCCCCAAAGGGACATGCCCAGGACGGAGACCCAGAGCCACGCCTTCATGTTTGCGATGTCGATTGATTACTTGCTTGGGAGGATCTTCGCCGCGATCGATTCTGGAAGGATAGGCGACGGTTCCTATGTCGACTACAATGTGCCCCGGAAACTGGGCGCGATGTTGTGCCGGTCCACTTGAAGGCGTCGATTGTGTCTAGAGCGACGTTGAAGATACAGCTCGTTGCAAGGCGGGCATGCCGGGGATACCGTCGGATGGCCTGCGGCGTGCGTTCTGGACAGAGGTGAAGTCGCGGCCAGCAGGTATTTGGAGTCAACCAGTGCAGTCGATCGATTGCGTATCCGAGTGATGCACAGATGCAGGCGGTTCATCTGCCGGTCGTCAAGGCGAGAACAGAAAAGTGAAGTATGCCAGGTTGGCAACCTTTTGTTGAAACTAGCAGAGGGAGGCAACCTGGGGTAAGACCTGCCAAGCTCCGAAGTAAGGTGCCCTATAGCGCGCAACCTGACCTGAGGTTGCTGTGTCCGCGCACGTATGTGCAGGTAGGTACCTACTCCATACCTATCGAAACCTTGGACATTGATGTCACGTTTCATCAGGTACCTGCAGCACCTGCTAAGGCACCTAGCCAAGCTACCTGGGCGGATAGCTAGCTACGCAGCGCCAAAGCACATCACACCTAGCACAGTAAGGTATGAGCTCTAACCACGAAGGTTAGGTACTACCTACGTACGCAATGAGTAGAAACTCTCCAGTGCCCCACGCCGAGCCGCGTTTCTTGCGAAGCTAAGGCGATACCTCTTTACCTTCCATTCTCAGCGATCCCATCCATCCCGGCAAAGCACTTCTCACCTTGATTTGGCGAAGACGATTATCGGCACAGGAGCCAGCGGAACAGCTCGCCCTTGAATGCTGTAGCCATTGGCATCACCGCTCTGCGACAAACTTCGATCAGTATTGCTTTCGCGATCATGGGAAAAAACACAGACAAGCTCTACATCACCCACTCGGAGTGGTCTTCCTCCGACGCATATTCCGCGAGCGCTGGTGCAAACGCAAATGCGCGCTCGCGTTCTTCAACCTTTCGTCGGTTGCCCTTCAACTTTTGCGCTGCGAGCCTTCAACCCTTCAAAAACCCCGTCTGCACGAAAGAAGGCACGATATTCGACGTCGAAGTTATCAGCTCTTGGCTGGACAAGCACGACACGAACCCTGTCAACGGCGAGCCTCTGAACGCCAAAGATCTCATCAAACTCAACTTCGCTCGCAATGCCGATACCGAATCCCGAACGCCCGGTTTCAGCGACGGGCAGGGTGATCTCATCGACCCCGTGTCGTTCAAAGTCTTCACCGACAACACTCACATCATCGCCATCCGCCACGGAACTTACGCAAACGTTTTCGCTTGGGATACGGTCGAGCGGATGAACATCAAGGCAAAGAATTGGCGAGACCTTGTCGACGACGAGCAGTTCACAAGGGCCGACATCGTCACTCTTCAGGATCCGCAGAATGCCGAAAGCAGAAACATGAGCCAGTTCAAGTTTCTCAAGGACGGAGAAGATGCCATTCTGACCAAGGACCAGGAGGAAGAGCGGAAGAACGGCAACGTCAACATTGAGGCGCTGGGCCGAATGGGCGACAAGGTTTTGAGAGCGAAGCATGCCGTTGAGAAGGCACGCAAAGGCCGTGAAGAGGGTGCTGATGTGAATCGCACTTCTGGCGCTGTGATCAAGACTGCTATGGCCAAGCAACACCCATCTTCGATCGTCGAGAAGAAGATCCCGTCCAACGCCGCAGTCTACACAACCGGCAGGACTGCTGCGAGTTTCACCAGCACAGGATTGACCCCCGAAACGAGCGGAGAGCGGGCATTGCTGACAGACGAGGAGTACATGCTGAAGCCCAGACGAGTCAAGATCAAGGGATACGCCAGGATAGAGACCAATCTTGGCAACCTGAACGTTGAGCTGTACCCCGAGTTCGCCCCTCGCGCTGTATGGAACTTTACGAGGCTGGCTCAGAAAGGCTATTACCGGGGCGTAACCTTTCATCGCAACATTCGCAATTTCATGCTTCAAGGGGGCGATCCTTCAGGCACAGGCAAGGGCGGAACAAGTATATGGGGTAAGAACTTCCAGGACGAGTTCGACGGCCCCCTGGCGCATGATGCTCGCGGCATGCTCAGCATGGCGAACAAAGGCAAGAACACCAACTCCAGCCAGTTTTTTATCACGTACCGACCAGCAAAACATCTCGACAACAAGCATACCATATTCGGCAAGGTCGTTGGCGGCTTAGATGCTCTATCCAAGATGGAGGATGTTCCTACGGATGGCTCTGACAGGCCACTCAACAAGATTGTGATGAAAGACATTGTCGTTTATCTGGATCCATTCGAGGAGTTTCTTCGAGAGAAGAGCGAAACGGACAAACTTGAAAAGGCCAGGCAGGCGATTGAGCTCAGCGGCGGTACAGAAGACGACAAGACCACGTGGACCGGCAAGCGCATCGGGGCTAACGGCATGTTGGAGGCTGAAACATCAGGCGCCAGCGTGGGCAAGTACCTTAAGTCGCAGATGAAAAACACCAGGCCCGAGGAGACGGAGGGGGTAGACACATGGGAAGAGCCGGCGAAGAAGAAGACCAAGACTGGGGGGTTCGGCAACTTCGACAACTGGTGAGATGAGAGTGCAAGCATACCAAACAGCTAACTACGGGCGGGTCCGTTGACCCTGCGTGGAAGATAGACATGATACCCGGAACACTTTTACACCCAGACTCTGTGTAGCTAGCCGCCTTGAGCTTTGCACGATGGAGGCAAACCGGGCAGCTCGTGCGTACGACAAAAAATGCCTGTGACTTGACCGTCGTTTAGACCAAGACGGGAACAGCTGTGTTCTGCAGTTGTGGCATCTGATCCCAGGGCAAATCGGACCACGGGACAGACAGTCGCTTACTTCGAACCATGTGCGCGACAACGCGGGCCTGAACGAGGCTCGTCTCTTCGTGGATCGCCTCCAAACGCGCGGTTACGTACTCCCTGACGTCCCTCGTGCAGGACGATGATACGCCGAGCAAGTAAAGTGGCCACACAATCGTATTGCTGGCGGAGGCGAGCGTCATGAAGCGCTCAGCACCATCGCTGATTCCCTCTGCCTCTGCTGGATCATGGAGTGTGGGGCCGGTGAACGATGCCACCCTAGGAGGGGCCCAGTTCGGACTCGCGTCTGGCGATGATAAGGTCGATGTCGACGACGACGACGACGCAGATAACCCAAACCGAGCTAATGGCCGCTTTCCGGTGTGTGTGTCTGCCGACTGGCCGCGACTCTCCGGCGGTCCGTCCTTGAAGCTGACGACACCGAAATGCTGAGGCACACTAGCCAGTATGGCATCGCGGAGTTGATACAGCAGGGCAAGAGACTGCGTCAGCTGTACCTTTGCATCTTCTGGCCAGCACAGAATGTCCTGTTGGCCGAGGGACTTAAACAGTTCTCCCATGACGGTTTCATGAACCAGCATTCTCAGGGACCGGACGCCGTTCCAGGTCGCAGCAAGGCCGAGGGAAGGGAAGACGTGGCAGTGATAACCGTCAAACACTGCAGGATGGGGATTGGAGAGTGTCACCAGCCGGTGATGCCAGAAATCCGGTAGGTCGGCGACGATGTCCACGAATTCTTGGTCGACCTTGAGCAATTCTCGAATAACGTTTTGCGTCCCGCGTAGGTTGCCACACTTGATGTCGTGTCGCAACTGCATCACTCTGTAGATCGGCCCGGTCAACCGCCAATTTGGATCTCTTCCGCCTGTGAGCATGCCCAGCTGATTCCTGAGCTCCACGAGCGGTGGAGGCATGGGCATGTTTCTTTGGATACAGCTGATGAGGACGATCTGGGTCAGCATCATGAACATGCGAGCTCCGGCCTTGGTACCGAACTGGCCGAGTCCGCGCATGCTAGCTAGGGCTGCGGCGCCGTTGATGTGTTCCTGCCAGGCCCGCACGGTCTGGGCATTCTTGCCCGTGAGCATCTCGTAGGTACCAAGGACGAGAATAGATAGCAAGGTTGTATCTCTGACGGCCTCTGACGGGTCCCGCAAAGCCTGATTAGTCAATGCGAGAGCGGTGCCGTAGCTTCTGCGTGCCCAGTCCATCATTGCCGGGTGTTGTGTAAGATTCGAGAGGCCAGCCAAGCCGACAGCTGTCATGCTAGCCATGACACCGTCTGTTTGTCGATTCGGAAGCAAACTGGCTGGGCGCCAGACTTGGAAAATGAAGTCATAATTTTGGTGACAGGCGTTTTCGTCAACGGACACGTAGCGAGAGAAAAAATAGGCTGTGCCGCGTTCCTGAAAGGAAGGTGAAAGGGCATAAAGAATCGTAGTCGAAGCTGGTGCCGGCCATGACCCTTCCTCGGAGGAAGGCAGCAAATCTTCTTCGCTGTCGTCGTTGTGTTCAAACCGACGAATGGCTCCGTGGGAAGGCGTGGACAGCCATGCAGCCGGGAGCGAGCCACTGGCACCACCGCCCCCCTTCCCCCGAGCGCGAGTTCGGTGCTGGCGACCAACGGCAGGTCGAGACGTCAGCCATGAAGCCGGATCGGAGCTTTCGGGTTTGGCGGCGGAGGAAGGGGTGGTGGCATCACCGGCATCCGCTGCGCCGGGGCCGTCGACGGAGGGTTTATAGTTTTGCGTACGGCCACGGGCCCGGGTCTTCGCTGCTTTTCTAATGACATGAGAGCTCTCGTCCCGGAACATTAGGTCCACGAGATTGCGATAGCCGGGGCACTCCTGCTGACGCTTCTCGCATTGGCCGCAAGCAGGCTCATTCTGGTCGCACTATGACAGGCAAGTGTCAGCTTCCCACTTGGCTGGTTTGGGATGGACCGCGCTCGTCTGGTAGCTGTTCTGGACTCACTCTGATCTTGCGCTCCCGGCAGCTGGAGCAGCCTTTGGATGGCTTGCCGCAGTATACCATGGTGATCCTAAACTAAGAGCTAGGTACGGTTTTGAGAATAACCAACCGAGATACGGAATGAAGATCTCGCAGTGGTTGCCATTATTGGACGAGGAAAGAGTTCGTCAAGTAAGAGGATAGAGGCAGTTGGGGGGAGTGTTGCGGAGGAGAGGCGTCCGGGGTCGAGAATGTGACGAAAAGCGGGCGAGCAATTGGACTGGGAAGACGAAGTTTTCTTTCTAACGTCTTGGCTTTCTCCAAAGCCAATAGATGCAGACGAAAATAGCAGGCTGTCGCAGACGGAGATTTCCAGGACTAAAGCGTGCGTTTTCGACTCGTCGACTCCGCGAGTATGTAGTTGGTTAAGCACGTCTAGAGTCTAGACTCGAAGTCGTCCTGAGGCCGAGGTAGGCGACATTTTCGACTGGGGTCGCCGGAGCTACCGTACGCACCTGGGGATGGCAACGGTCGCGATGTGATCCCAAAGGCACGCCTGGCTGGGACACAATGGGACACCAATGTCACTTTCGCCGCTTGCCGACCCTCCTTCTCATTTTCAGTGACAATGTCCATCAGTGCTGCACTGCGCTGCTCGGCCCTGGGCGAGGCCTGGCGAAACGAAACAAAACGTTGCGCCTTTGCTTCCTTTCGTCGCGAGATTCCAGGCACCATGTGTAACCACTGTCCCGAGTCCGACGGGAATGGCTGCGACAGCGTGCGTGGCCTCGGTTCAGAGCTGGGTCATACTCGTTGAGCGCAGTCCGTTCGTTTAGCTGCCAATCCCCAACGGTCTTGGGGGTTTCCTCCTCCTCCTCCTTCTTCTTCTTCTTCTTCTTCTTCGCCAAAGTCTCAACGTACATTCCTGCAGTGTATGCTGTCGTCTTCTTCAACACCGGCCAAAGCCAGCTGTCACTGGCCCGTATGCGGCGGGATCATGAAGTCGCCTCGCCGTAGGCTTGTCTGGGCGCTAATACAATGCCGTATAGGAAAGCACCCCCTGCTCAGTCTGTTGATTGGGCCGCCGTGTATCTTCACTTCAGGGCTGGACTTGGCTAGTGTTGACCGGCGCCTCCGCGGTGCCCGTCTTGGACCAATAGGCTGAGGCATCGTGTGTGCTTCGAACCCGGCTCATCATGATTGTATTTTGTATTTGTTTCTCCACCGAGATACCACGCAACTGGGCCTTTTCAAGCCTAGGCCGAATTTCAAAGGTGTGCCTCG
Source organism: Colletotrichum lindemuthianum (assembly GCA_001693025.2). Taxonomy (NCBI): domain Eukaryota; kingdom Fungi; phylum Ascomycota; class Sordariomycetes; order Glomerellales; family Glomerellaceae; genus Colletotrichum; species Colletotrichum lindemuthianum. Next base: position 37,577 of record MASP02000527.1, read on the forward strand.
ATTACTTGCTGTCGAATCGACAACGAAACCATCTTCAGACATTCTCCAAACCTGTCCAGTATGTGCCAAGGCAGCTGACCATATGTGTAGATGACAGAGTGTGCCACGAAAATCTTATAAGCAGTTGATTCGACGTCCAATCGCTCCCGTACCCCCAGCCTCTGGCTGTGACGTCAACCAGCAACCCCTCTCCCGTCACAGGTCTTCCCTTCCAACAGACGCGCTTTCGCCTCCAATGCCAATCGTCAAGAGCTTTGGGTTCGAGTCGAACAGGGAACCGGACTGGTCGCCACCGCTGGACGGACCGACGTCGTCATAGGGAAACGCATAGCCACGGCCGTCAGGACTGACCTCGTGGCAGATGCGAGAGTAGTGATTTGTCCGGGCATCACGGTAGTAGTTGCTCACCTGCTCACCCTCGGGCTGCTGGCTGTTGGTGAGGAGCGTCGACCGGTTGAAGGCCGCCGCGATTCGTGCGCCGATGGCGCCCAACTGAGTCTGGTTCTTCGGATACCCGCCAAACGGCCCCGTGCTGCAGCTGAAGATGTTCCGCGCGCTGGGCTGAGCAAAGGACCCGACGTCTCCGAACGTCAGCAGGTTGTCCGATCCTACTCGGCTCTTGACGTCCCCCCATTCCGCCTGCGTGTTGATGGTGAGGTCGGCGGAGCGGTACTTGTCCCATACGGCGTCTACGTAGGGCGCATAGTACCCCTCGAATAGACTCGGCTGCATGACGATGCCCGAGTTCGGGCTCAGTGCTCTCAGGTTGGCTTTGTTGTCGCGCGTGCGGACGATGAGCTTGCTCCAGCCGGCATTGTCCAGGGCATCTTGAGCGCGAAGACGGTCGCAGACGAGGTCGAGCCCGTTGGTGGGCAGCCCCGGGACGTTGTTTACGGTGCCCGCGTCATTCTCGAGGGTCAGAGAAACGGGAATGCTGACAAAGTCGACGTAGGATACGTTGACGAAGAGCTGGAAGCTATTGAAGGTGAACTCGCAAAATCCCCAGTTGAGGTTGTAGTTCGCATCTGACGGATTCGTCGCCGAAGGCTCCACTACGGCCGGGCCCGGGTTCAACAGGAACTGGAGCGGGCCGTTCCCGGAAAACCAGATCCTTCCACCGGCGATCTGGGGGATCGTCAGCTTCCGCGTCGAACCTGGAGCGCCAAGCGATATGGCACAATTGGCCTGTAGCGGCTGGAGGATGGTAGATGGCGAAGTCGGGTAGTAGCTCGTGATACCGTCGGCCTGGAGCAGAAAAACGGCGTTATTCTTGTTCAAGTCGAGGCCTGTGACGTGGGCAAAGGCGTTTGAGGAGCCTGTGTTGTTTCGCAGAACAATGTCGAGCGTGGGTCTCGTCATGTTGGCCGACTCAGGTGACTCGAATGGAGAAGAGCGTTCGACTTACGGATATAGACACCGCAGAACATCAACAAATGTCCCTCCCCGGAATGTCAAGCTTCTTATGAATGCGGGGCGATTCACTAATCTCTCTCCAGTACATACTTCTTTGTCGATGAAGGGCAAGTGACCAAATGGGCCTTGTGTTGGCAGCCCGGCTGATTCCTCATCAGGGCCAACCCGCAAGTACAAACTCTACCGCGTTCCAAGGCGGAGGGAGGCCTAGACATGCAAGTGATGACGGAATGACACCGGACAGCATGGACCATGGAGTGGGTTATTGACCACCCACCCAACCCGCCTTTCGAAGCTCCATCCAACAGCTGCGATGCACTATCGAGAGCCATTGTCGCCAGGCAGAACGTGGCCGAGCTGCGGGTTTGAACACTAAACGGGGGTTGGATTGGCCAGAGAAGGAGAAATGACCACATGTATCCGTACATACTGTACTTGGTTTGGGATAACCTCCCCCACAACCATGTTGAATCCGGGGAATAATGTCTCGGCCGTACTATTGTGGAGGATGCGCTGGGGGCAACCACTTGACGCATCACTGGCTTCTGTCGACGGCCATTGCAGTGGAGGTGGACTGCAACGCTGCCAGAGTCTAGTGAAAATCACGAGGGATAATCACTAATTAGCAAGCTTTCGCGACTTGTCGACTAACCACTCAACTGTTGCCGGTTGTTGGAAATGTCAGCAGTTGTCGCAGATGACGAGTTGCACTTACCTCGTACGTGACAACTGAGTTGGGCTTTAGCGCTCGGCGCTTCTCTTCTCTCCCCCCCCCCCCCCCCCCCCCCCCCCCCCCCCCCCCCCCCCCCCCCCCCCCCC